>JAFREE010000108.1:0-84834 GCA_019400425.1 Hymenochaete sp. R1
TCGCCGTCGTCGCTCGTCATCGTCGTCTGACCTTTCATGCTCGCCAACAATCCCCTATTTTCATCGAACACATCTACATAAATATGTTAGATACTCAAAAGAGAATCAAAAACTGAGTTTGCTAGTCATACACAAATAATGATGCCATTGCATGGCAGTCAATGGTGTAATAAAAGCCATAAAGATGAAATTTACGTGACCGTGGAAACCAACATCTATATATAGTAATAGAGGCCGGTGAACAAGGGACATAGTCGATCATTCCATTTTGGGAAGAGGCCGGGGGCTGAGGGACATACGGAAGCTCCGGCCCGGTTTCCGGAGGGACATATTGGAGGGTCGGTTTTGCCACCGGCCTTATACCCGATTGTCATGGGTCCTCTAAGAGCGCGCGCGTGAAAGACGAAAGAGAGAACTTACGCACGTGATGCAGAATCTCCAAATACGGTATTAAAGGGTTATCTTATCACAACTCTCACGGAAGCTTACAGTAACAGAGGTCCTCCCTCTCCACAACGACAACGACAACGTCCACGGTACAAAGCTTAAGAGACAGTCGACGAACTACCCGCGATGCAAAGCCTACTCGTCGTCGAGGGCTCTCTATCTCAAATACCTTGCTTCTCATCCGGCTTCATAGGAACGTATGGAATTCACAGTCTGTATGTTCCTCCAACCGACTGTGCCGCTGACTGGGACGCCGCCCGCGAAGAACCCCCTTTTGGCGCAAACATGGTCACTGGTCTAAGCATAGAAAACGACGTCTCATCCTTGGTATGGATTAACGAAGCTGAACTGGACGAGAACGTCTTTCCGGAGGCAAAGAATGATTGGACACAAATGTTAACGTATGGTACCGATTGGCAAACAGTATTCGGAGGAAACGACGACCATTCCATCCTCCAAATCTTTACGACCAGCAAAGCATCACTTTTCGCGTTCAAAGGAGCTGCCACCTCTCTTCCCTCCATCGTCGATTCTATACTTACGCCGACTCAGAAAGCCTACGTGATTGACTACCCACCGACACCTCTCATCCCAGTCCCTTCGGAGGACGTTGCCCGGGTTCGCAAGATCCTCGACCGACTCAAGTACGACGAGATTGTGGCAGACCTCGTCGAAGAACTCAGTATTCCTCAGATGCACAAGGACATCACTTGGCTCACAGGAGAGGCAGCGGCGAGCGGGATTGAGTCGAGGCATTCTTTCCACCCTGACTCAAGGGTTGCAGCAGAATGGATCAAAGGCCAGATAGAGTCGACGGGCGCGAATTGTGAACTGAAGGCTTTCTTGACCGGCTTCACGCCAAATGTTATTTGGTGAGAAATTGATTGCTATTTTTGGGACAGCTGAAACTGGCACATTGACACACCAACTTCAGCAGATACAACGGCACGGATCCCTCCAATTCAATTGTTCTCCTCAGTGCGCATTACGACTCTCGTGGCTCCTTCGGAAATACTCGCGCTCCTGGTGGTGATGATGATGGATCTGGGACGACTTCTATTTTATCTATTGCCCGAGCTATAGGTCATTCGGGAGTGAAGTTCAAGTCCAACGTCGAGCTTTGTCTCTTCGGAGGTGAAGAGCAGGGACTACTGGGCTCGAAAGCCTATGCGCGTACGCTCAGTTTTCAGCAATATTTTATTTTTCATATACCTAAATATGCATCAGGCGAACTCCGTGCTGCAAACGCGAGCGTCACCGTCATGATTCAAGCAGACATGCTTGCTTATCGTAAACCAGGCGAACCACCCCAGCTGGGCCTTCCGGAATCGTTAGTCAGAATCTCTTCTCTTTAAACACTTCTTCTAAATGCTCTCTCAAGGATTGGCACTCCCGAAGTCGCCCAGCTTGTGGCCAACATTTCTGCGATATATAGTCCTGAGCTTGAAGTCGGGATTACAGCCGCATGCTGCAGCGACCATCAATCTTTCCATGAACAGGGCTTTGCGGCGACTCAAGTTTTTGAACGAGCTGGTCCCATCGTAGACCCGATGTACCACAACTCCGGCGATTTGAGCAACCGGCCCGGGTATGACTTCAGGCAACTCAGGGGCATTGCGAAGGTCCAGGTGCGTCGCGAAACGTTTATTCTTTGCTGAACAAAAGCTAACGGTCTCTCTAGTACGCTACTCTGCTTCATAGTGCTGGATTTGATTTCAATTGAGTGTAATCAATAGCAAGGCCCTCAGATTGGGGCAAAGTGGACAAGTTATGAATTGTTTGTAAGCGGAAGCAGAATTGTGAACCGATTCTAGCTATGCGTCGATCTACTCTATGCCGTACTTCCTGTTCAGACCCAGACGCAACTTTTCCAGCCCTTCCTGCGATGCGTCCGCTTTCGCCTTCTTTTCATCAAGTTCCTTTTTCGCTTTCTTTATTTCATCATCCATATATGTCTCGTCTTGGCATAACTCGTAAATCTCGCTCTCGTCATTTTCCTCTTCCTCCTCAGACTTTCGAAGTCTCGCCTTGAGAATGCGAGCATTTGACTCCAAGATCATCAACCCTATCTTTGCTTTGTCATAGGCCTCAATATCATGGACGCGTTCCTGAAAGTTCATCTCAATATTATCACCTCCCAAAGCTGCAGAGAAGGGGCTCAAAGCTACACCGGAAGAATCGCGTCAGTACGCCACATCTCTCAGAAGCTTCGAAATTAAGTTATAGTGCGTACCTCTATCGACTCTCTTGCTTACGGGGCGCGTGAGCTGGTTATCAGAGCGTCGTTTATATTGACTCATAGCGGGAAAAATATCTTGATGGGTGCTAGAAAGCGAGTGCGGGGGTTGTGGGAAGTAAAACTGTGGTAAAGCGATCTGTCAAAAACAGCTTGAAGGTGATCTATGAAGGTCTGGGTTCTTCCTCTTTGCAAAATTTGAATTTCTCATCCGAGCTTGCCAGTCTCGTACTTTGCGAGAACTCATTTAACAGGATGGGGTATAGGAGCGTTTGCAGCAATTAAAGTGAAGTAATCATTTCTCTCCGTTGCTGTCGGTCTGACCGTTTTCTTTCATGGCCCGCCGCTCTCGCTCGTCAAATATCATGATATATCGGAAGAAACCCCAATGTGTTGTATGGTGATCTCATTGATACCGTACTTTCTGTCGATATTCGACCGCTACTCTTTGCACCCATCCTTTGCCTTATCCGGCCTCGTCTTCCTCTCAACAAGGCCCTTCGAAGTTTATTTCGCATCCTCTATCAACCCCTTCATATATTCGGCGTTCTCTTTTAACTCCAGTTCGTCTTCTTCATCCATTCCAATCTATCTCGGGCATCTGTATCTGCCCTTTGACGGTCTGCGCTTTAGATCCTATGACTGTCAACTTTGCCCTAGCCTTATTAGTAGTATAATTTAAAATCTTTGATGTCAGCATCAACGCTACGCGCGCTTTCCCATGAAGATAACTCTGTCGCATCTTTAGTGATTACGAGAGAAGGACGCGAGCTCGAGGCTTCGTCCAAGAAAATTAACAGTACTCCGCATTGGCCAGAGTCTGATTAGGACGCAAAGAACGTAGTACTGGGGTGCTCCTTAGGAGGACAGCTCATAATATCTGTGAATATCTAATCGAGATTTTGTAGAATGATAAGTCTAGGAAATGAAACGCTCAAAACAGCACAACCTAAAGCCTCGCTTATCTTACCACTTGAGGTCCTTAGTCTTTAATTTTTACAAGTACATGTACAAGATACGATTTTGACTGGACGCGCTCAAGACGCGCCTCGGAGTTACCCGGTCTATAGCACGTGATCGTGTCAAGACGAGAAGCACTCGCACTGAGGCTACTGAGGCTCAGCACCGACTCGGGTAGTTTTGCTACCTACCAGTGACTTCGAAGAATCACAATCCTGGGCTGTATTACTTTCCACCTACATATCCTCCTCTACCGAGAACTCAGCTACTTTTCCCTGTGTGCACAAGACGGTTCCCTGATACCTATGGACGATGAGGATGACGAACAACTTAGGAGGTAACGCGTCAATATTTGTGCCGTATAGAATTGCGTAGCTGATGAATATCAGAGCAATCGAACTCAGCAAAAGAGAGATACAAAAGCCATTGACCCAGTCAGGTCTCAACGAAGAAGAAGCAGAAGACCAATTCCAACGCGAGCTGCAAGCAGCGCTCGATGCCTCTCGCTCACAGTCGTCCGCGACGCCCTTGAGCCACACCGGGAGCGCATCCCAGCACGATACTTCGAACGACTTAGACCCAGAACCAAAATCCGAATTTCTGAGCGAGCGCGCCAGCATGGAACACGAACGACTGGAGCGCCTCAAACGTCGCCGGGAGGGCGTCGGCGAACCGGGTCCTTCAACTTCGAGTACGGTCGCGAAAGACAGTGCTTTCCCAAACGACATGCCTCCAGTGAAACGTCAGCGTGCTTCACCTGCTACCACATCCACTTTGAAGGACAAGTCAAAGCCGACTCGAACGTTCGGCCCATCTGGAACAACCAACAAAAACACATCTGTCGCTTCGACAACAAATACGACTCTCCCTTCCGACTCTGTTCGTTATTGGGACGGTGAACTCCGGCAGGTTGCAAACAGGCTTGTTGACAAGGACAAGGACCATCGGCCCCTATTTCGTCTGACCGAAATCATTGGCCCAGTGAGCCTCTTATTTCCCTCCGATATAATATAAGTCTTTGCTTAACTGGTACTCTTTACTGTATTGTCCCGGTTCAGAAATCAGAGATCAGCTTAGCTATCCTTTCCTCATTTTCAACGGACGTCAACTGGCTGTACGACTTCTTCACTCCAACCACACCCATCATTCTCGTCAACCAGGGTGACGACGGTAATGTGGGTCTTAAACAACTTGCGCCAAACTTTATCATGGCGAAACCGTTTTTGCGGGGTGGGAGAGGTTGCATGCACATTAAAGTACCCAGTCTCTTCCTTACCTGTTCGGATTTTGCTGACTGACATCGACCCCCAGCTCCTTTTAGTAATGCTGGTCCTCAACTATCGCAACACGTCTCACGCTCAACTTCATTCTTAGCTCTTTTACAAAGACGAACGTCTTCGAGTATGTGTTCCTACGGCCAATCTCGTTGGCTTTGACTGGCGCGACATAGAAAACGTATGTGCGCAGTGTCTTATTTTTTTTTCCTGATGAGACCTGGCTTATGCTTCTATAGTCGGCTTGGGTTCAAGACATTCCCTTACGTGAAACTGTCATTCGACACGATGCAGAAGCGATCGATTTCCCTGCTGCGCTTCAGCGCGTTCTGCACCGTTTGCACGTCCCCGCGGCTCTCGAATGGCTCACAGAGCACGACGTTCGTCTTACAAATTGCATGCTATGACTATCCCACTCACAACGTTTGGCACCATTCAGTTTAAGCTTCCAATCGAGACCCTCACTGAGTTTCGTATGCGTTGGGATTGGTCTCGTGTGCGCGCTCTGCTCGTTCCTAGTATCGCGGGTAAGCACGAAGATTGGGATCGTGTCGAGCTTTCGGGCCATCCTGCGCTCATGCGAGCCGTCCAGAGCCTTTCGGGTGGCAAAGAGAATGTAAAGAACGTACTTCTCGAATGTCAGGTGTGTTCGGATCGTTTCTTGTCGTCTGAACTCTGCTAATGGACCACCCCTTGAACTACGACAGGGCTCAAGTATCGGCACTTACTCGACACAATGGATCAATGAGTTTCATTGCTCTGCGCGTGGACGATCAGCACGAATATGGCTCGATCGACCCAAAGGTGAACGAGCGAAGCTTCCGTGGCCACCCGTGAAGATACTCTTCCCATCAAAGGACACTGTAAAAAGCTCGATTTTGGGAATGCCTGTGAATACATCAAGTATTTTCTCCAAAAAACATCATGCGCTAATCTTATTATAGGGTGGAGGTACGATGTTTTGTCGCAAGGCTCAGTGGGAGGCTCAGAAATTCCCTCGAGAGCTATTCTACGACTCAAATAGTAAGCGAGGGCGGGTCCTCATGCATTCAAAGGTCGGCTGACCTTACTCTATGCAAAGTCATGCAGCCAAGCTGATTTTCCCAATATTCGCATTGCTAATCGACACTATAGATGATCCTTGGACTTTTTGACAACAAAAATAACCTCGCTCCTGCCGGAACTTCTCAGGATTCCGCCCCGAAGCAGCGTCGACGTCACAATGAAGATGTCATAGACCTCTCGGATTCGACAATAGAGGAGGATGAACTTGGTCATGAGATAAGCAAAAGTAACGAGCAGGAGAAAAGAGCGAATGACGATTTCGTCGGTTGGCTCTACGTTGGTTCGCATAACTTCACCCCGAGCGCATGGGGGACGTTGTCAGGAAGTGTAAACGCGCCTATCCTAAACGTGAGTTCTCCTTCCATCATCCTTTT
This sequence comes from Hymenochaete sp. R1, assembly GCA_019400425.1. Lineage (NCBI taxonomy): Eukaryota > Fungi > Basidiomycota > Agaricomycetes > Hymenochaetales > Hymenochaetaceae > Hymenochaete > Hymenochaete sp. R1. The sequence goes on from JAFREE010000108.1 coordinate 6,357, forward strand.
AATCAGTCCTCATTCTCTGAACCATTTTAACCCCATCCGACTATTCCTTTTTCTAGATATTGAATTATGAGCTTGGTGTAGTACTGCCGCTTCGTTCGCAGCGTGAGGTGGAGGAGTTAACATGTTGGAAACGCCCGGTACGGAAGTATGTTGAAGGGAAGGACCGACCTTGGGTAACCCATTTTCCTCATATTTCGAATCTTTCCACGCTCATCGTGCTATCTGTTTTCAGATGCAAGAAGAAATGGCCCTAAAAGATTGAAGGTTGATCATCTGGATGGCTCAGGGTAATTATAAAGGCGGGAATCATGGAAGGAATGTACTATAGATCTAGCAATGCATCTTGTTCGCTACCAATTCGTAAGATGCGTGAGTCCAGCTTGAGTCCTATCATTTCTTATAATGACTGTGTATCAATTTATGCGAATCGTACGTTTTCCTGACTTCGACCGTCAGCACCTTTACCCGAGATTCTGGCATATTTCAGGGTGGGAGTTCGTCCATAGACTCTGCAAATGTTCGTCTCAATTGTGCTAGCGCTGCGATCAGATCGCAGAACGCAACATCCGGTAGTATTTGCTATATACGTCTAAAGAGTATGAGCAAGACCTTTCGAGGAAACTATATGGTATCTAGGTGCTCATCAGTAGCTTAGAAGCAAATGACATGATTACACGCCACACAATGGTACCAGCATTCCCGGTTTTCGTTATAAGCAACCGTGTTGCCGCCACAGGGATACCGGATTTACTTGAAGCCTTCAAAATCAGCAAGAAACATCAAGCAAGTTGGAGGCTTACCGAATAATCATCTGAGTTCCAACATGACGATGCGATCAACTCGCTGCGATAATAGTGATATACGTCTCAACGAATCTTCTTTCTGAACTCCTAGTCCGGATCCTTGTTAAATGCAGATATGACCGTATGAGACGCGATCCTACTGCGAGCCCACAAGCGGGCCCTAACTTGCATATGAAAGGAATTGGGTGAAGGAGGAGGACGCTATAGCTTTCGCAAGATGTCAACGTCGAGGCAATGCACCAGGCGGTTGTAGACAATCGCAATCGTCGGAATGCGACACTACACCGACTTCGCGCTAGTGCAAAAACAGACAGATTTCGCCGTTTGATCCACCCGTTGAGCAGATCGTTTTGATACATTGAGGAGTGTATTAGCAATGTAAAAACTGGAACGTTGGCTTGTCGGGAACGAGTGTTCCGTCTTACCGCCGAATGGCCGAACATCGATTGAATGGAATCTGAGTGTTTCGCATCTGTATTAATATTATTAGCATGTCATCGTATGCACGGATGAGAAACTGCGCGACTTTGATGCTACTCGTCGAAGGAGAAGTGAAAGCTTCGTAAAATCCATGACCCAGCGTTGCTGAGTAAAGATGATACTTGTCTGATTGGTTCGAGATCACCCCTATTAATGAGCCGATTATGGTTAGCTGCTGCGAGCACGAGGCTCAGTGCCCGACCAATGAAACTCCCGTTCATCGAGATTGCGTCAAAGTGCAAGCGATGCTGTTGCGAAAAGGTCGGCCGGGATATGAGAGGCGGGGATATCTGCCGAACGTCGTGGCCTGGCCTCGAAGACTGAAAGTATCAATCTGGCCAGACTAGTTATCCGCGTCATGACGGCGTTCTCTAGTAGACTTAAACCAATGTACCGGGAAAAGAAAGGGGTGAGACTCTGGCCTACAGCAGCCTGACACATCGAGAGAATAGAGAGACATTCAATCTGGCCTGGGGTGAGGTGAGGATGCCTCGATCTTTGCAGAGGCTGGCGGCTTAAGACCGGGGCCGAGATTGTTAGAATGGATCGTCCTTTTGTCGTTGAAGACATCCATACTTAATTGCTCAGCGGTGTGTCCAACAGTAGTAAGAGAACAAAGTAGCAATTTTACGGGGCGGTTGGCTGGGATTTCCAAGAAAATTGGAAATGGAAGAAAGTGAAAAGGTGTGTGCAGGAGGGATTCGGAAGAGACGCGTGATTTGCTGGCAGAGAAACGGCGCGCTCTGATTGGCTGGAGCTGGTTGCTTGGATCTTTTATAATAGAAAATCGGCAGCAGGCTGTCGCACTTTTAACATTCCCACCTTTCCTTCCCCCTTCCTCCTTCAACGTGATACCTGCTTCCCCTTCCCCATCTTTCCCCCCTCTCCTCGACGCCAAAAGCTCTCGACGTTCCACAACGAGCTCAATTCTTCCGCACAGATGCATCACCACGGTCCGCCTCAACAGCAACCGCATTCACACCCTCATCATGAACCCTCAAGACACATCACCCGAAGGCCAGTCGTGGCCACATCACCCGACGATGTTATCAATCCAAGAATTATTGACGCGAGCCTGAGGGATGTCACTGAGAGACTCAATGCAGAGCAAAAGGCGGAGGTCTTGTTACATGCTATGAATCTGTTGAAACTCGCGAAGTCCGTTCTTGTCGTGTCTTGCGTCTTGGTCAAGGTTCTAATCACTTTATTTTATTATTTATTCTAGTCCATTCTCGCATCATGTTGTTGAAAATGGTGTTATGAGCTGCTTCCAGGCTGCCAAACTCTCTACTCAGCAGCGTGTACAAGCGCATCTACTACGTGGGCGGGCACGGATGGCGTCTGGAGAGATTGCAAAGGCACGACAAGGTGCGCAGTCCATCTTGAAACCCCATGCATTGATTAATCTTTCATATAGACCTTCACCAGGTTCTTGAGATCAATCCTGAACATGTCGTCGCAAAATCGTTGTTGTCTATCCCTTCTTTGAACGGGGGGACAGTCAAAGACGTGAGTGTTCATCTACTACCTCATTTTACTTCTCCTTTGTCTCCGTAAGGGACCGGGATTGCTGGATATCACTTCCGGGTCCTGCGATTGCTTGCTTGCATTTATTAGTCGATGAGAACGGAGGATGGGTCTGGATCTCGGATCGATGCCGTCATCTCGGAGAAGGGTAGGCGTGTTGCCTTGAACGGATACCATACTGAGGTGCTGCTCTGCCACATTTCGTTTGTGATTGAGAAGCAGCTCTCAGCCAGGGACGTGTAAACTCCGAACGCGTCGTGTCCCGGACCCGGTGCCCGAGATGAGATCATTCACATGCAGATCGAGCTTGTGTTGCAAACTCAAGTTGGATCTACCTAGATCTTTCTCATTTCTATGAGATTTGCTATTGTGCGCGTCGATTTCGGGTGCCCGTTCATGCATTGGTGGGATTTTTGACGGACGTGTCAAAGTGTTGATCTTTACTCTCCCGGTAAACCTAATCACCCGGAGAAGCACTTTATGAGCGCCTGAAATGAGGGCAACCCGACCTAAGATTAGACCTAGAGATGCATCATCCCGGACGGGATCGGAGAGGTTGGCGGAGCCGCCGGTTCTTTATCATAGAACTTCATTTTTTCTTGGCTTCCAACTGCAACACCCGGTTACTGACACCACCGTGCGTTTTCATAGTCACGCATTTGGAGCATTGAGACTGCTTCTCACCGTCTATCGCCCGAGCTATGGCGGCACATCGCCTCCTACCTTCCCCGGCGGGACCTCAAAATGCTCATGCGCATTCCCCACGTTCTATCTCGCATCGCTTTCGAACGCGTGTTCACCCGAATCGACTTGCACCTAGGAATTGCGCGGCTTAGGGAAGAAGATCGGATTTGGGGCGATGCAGAACCCGATCATCCAGACCGACTTTCAATTCAATTGGAGAAGGAACTAGCGAAAAGAACGGCAGCCATCATTGCCAGGATACTGAGAGACCCGTCTTTCGCAAAGCTGATTGTGACGGTGAGGATCAGCGCAGAACGTAGGGCGCATACACAACACATGTCTTTCAGAGCGGATATGCTTGCAACGGCGTTGCCAAAACTCACGTCGTTGCGCGAGGTGATATTCACGGGTTCCAATGATGTATGGGCTCAGCTCGTACCAATTCTTTCCCAGTCGCATCCCAGACTGGCTTCGATTTCGATCGAACCTGAACACGACTCCGAACCCATTCTGCCTCACTTGACCCACCTCACGCAGTTCAAATGTATTCGTGATCATTCAAGCCATGAGCTCGGAAGCTTCCTTGCTCAAAATCGTTCGACGCTTCGGAAATTGTGTCTTTGCGCCTACTATGCTACCTTCCCTCCCCCTCCAGCTTTGGCCCTCACGAGCCTCACGCATCTCGAGTTTGTCGGAACGATACCTGCATCGACGAATGGAGCTGAGACGCTTGTCAACATCTTCCGTTCCTGCGTCAGCCTAGTGTCGTTAAGACTCAATTTAGTACTCCTTACCCCGATCTCCGACGCTTTCCTCGCTGCTTCCACGACCCCCAACTCCTTACCTCGCCTCAAAAACTTCGGCTTCGTGGCCCTCGAACATCTTGGACCTTCCATGTCTGATCCATCCCTCTTCCCCGCTATCTCCGAATTCCTACGCGCCCATCCACAACTCACCCGCCTCGAACTCAACTGTATCGGCGAAGCAAACCAACGGGTCTTGGGCTATGATGCCTCCGTCCTTGGTGTCCTTCCCGGTCTCATCTCTCTCCGCCGTCTCGGCGTCTGTGTAGGCAAGGACGTCAACCCAGGCCTCGTAGGCTGGATTCTTCCTCGCGGACTCAAAGCTCTTAGTCTAACAGGCGTTGGGATCCCACGCCGCGGCGCCGAAAGCTTCCTTCTCGCAATGAAGCCAGGTCTTCCACCGGATCTCCGATACGTCGCCCTCCCCACCTCCGAAATCAAGGACGAACACCACTTTGCTGAAAAAGTGGTACCGAAGAGCGTCAGGCTGATGAGTATCGGGGAAAGATTTTATACGATACATAGGCGACATAGTATGAACGGCAGGGGATTGTTCACGACATTCCGGTCGAACCCCGCTACTCCGTCGACTGTGAACTCGACGCCTTCGCCTCGAGCGGGTTCGGGAAGTGGAAGCGCTAGTGGGTCGGCGTATGGAGGCGGGCGCAAGGATGCTGCGGCCTCTGGCATCATAGAGTCGAGAGAAGTGGAGAGTCTGGAAGAGTGGCCTGAGAGGAGGGTGAGACTACATGCGGAGGAATGGCTCGAGGCTTTGGGATGCGAAGATGCGCTTTGGGATGACTTCGCGCCTGGGCTGTACGCTCTGGCGTAGTCGGACGCGAAGCCATACAATTCTCTTTGCTACTGAACATTTGTACTAGCGTTTGCGAGCTTGCTTCGGATCTCTTGATCCTTGTCATGGTCGTTTTTTAGGTGTCATTGTTTCGTCTTTCATATCACTGTCAGCTCTTGTTCTCGTGTTCGTGTTCGTGTGTTTTCGTACCCATCGTTCTGTCCTGCCCCTTGCTTTCAGGCTTATTTATTGATTGCTATAGACTCTCAGATTCCACACTTTCGCCATATGCCACCTTCTCGTTTGTGACGAACTCTTACGCCTACGCTTTCTTCGCCGCGAGGTCGGGTTCATCGATCGCTCTCCTCTTCCCTCTCCGTCCCCCTTTTTTGCCCCTAACCGCTCCCAACTCACATCATCTGCTTTCCGTTCTATTTTTTTTCTGGTGCTTTTTCATAGTCTTCGCGTTTGTATTTTCATGTAAAAGTGTAACTTAAATACCAAATAGAAAAATGCAAACATTTTTTTTTCGAGTCTATGCGTATTCAATTTACAGTCCGTGAAAGAATACGAAAGAGCAAGAAAAGGTAATGTGGATAGTTGAACGAGAGAATGTGAGAGCGGAGAATCAGGGGATAGGTCTTTGAGGAAAACCCTCGTTATGTTCTTCCCCTGACTCGGACCCGGGTTCTTCAAAGTAAGCTTACTATTTCCATACAGAGCTACATGAATCTTTTACTAGCAGCTCCATGCTGGGGTGTCCCGGTAGCCCTGATAATAAGCTTAGAAAACAACGATATAAACTGAAGAATCGCCGTGGAGAGCACGACCCTCTGGTAATGATCGAGATCCGTGGCGGAAGTTGCGTTTGGCAAAGTTGAGCTTGGGTTTACTGATTCGAACTTGGTTACTGGGATTACTTTCGCTCGTATGTTTATTCATCTCCTTCAAGTTAAAGATCATTCGGTTGCTGGGAGCGACCAATAGTTTCGCACCTCCAAGAACGTAAATTCTATCTGACTCTTTCTGATAACTTGAGGAATAAGAATGGCGGGCTGATGGCGTAGCCAATCGCATACCCAGACGTGTTCGACCTATCAATTATCTCCCTCAGAAATTGCCCCGCCGGAAAGCGTGAAGTGGATACAGCTCTCTTGCATCATAAATTATCAGTGCTGACACCGCGTCAAAGGACCGCTTTACGTCCAAAGTTCTCCAAATTAAAGTAATGATCTTTCGCGTCGTAAACGTAATTCCGATTTTATCGGATCAGCAACTTATCAACCCAATCGACGACTATTCCGGAAGTTGTTTCCCATGGCCACCATTTATATACACACTCTCTGGACCCTTTCTCTTAGAAGACACGAAGTGCAAGTACTATGCAATCGGCTCCTTTCTTATCCTCTTCATTTGCCGCAGCTGCCGGGACAGTGACGCGTCGTCGGACAGAACGGAGCTCTCAAGAGGGTTTTTACGTTGTTGAGGAGAATGGAATAACGCTGGACGGGTATAAAGGAGGACGTGCTTGCAACAGTTTTCTGACTATCAAGAAGACTACTTGAAGTAGTTCAACCTCTTCGTGGCCTTTGTGATACTCGATCATCCCACTTTTTTTCGTTTAAGATATGTCGAAACTCTGGGCCCCACCTCCTACACCGAAAACCCCGCTTGGACGCTATCGCGTGCTCTCATCTCGTGCAGGGGTGCGTGTCTCTCCCATTCAGCTCGGGGCGATGAGCATTGGCGATAAGTGGGATAGCATTGGGATGGGCTCAATGAACAAGGAATCTTCATTCAAGCTACTGGATGCGTACTTTGACGCGGGTGGTAACTTCATTGACACGGCGAACAACTAGTAAGCTCCATAGACCTATTCGCGCATATAAAACACGGCCCCTGACATTCATCACGTTCTTAGCCAAGATGAGACCTCGGAGTTGTTCATTGGCGAATGGATGGAGATACGAGGCAACCGTGACCAGCTTGTCATTGCGACCAAGGTTAGTACCAAAGGGGACAAAGTGTAGCATCGTATTATAGCTAATCGACTCTTACACGTCTCAGTACACCTCCGCTTTCAAGCGCGCCGCAGTTGAGATACCTATGAAGGTCAATTACGTCGGTAACAATGTCAAGTCAATGCGGGTCAGTGTCGACGCAAGCCTCAAAAAGCTTCGCACTGATTACATCGATATCCTCTACGTCCATTGGTGGGATTTCAACACGTCTATCGAGGAAATCATGGACGGCCTCCACCAGCTAGTCCTCGCTGGCAAGGTGCTTTACCTTGGCATTTCTGACACGCCAGCCTGGGTTGTCTCCGAAGCGAACCGCTATGCCAAAGATCAAGGCAAAACACCATTCGTTATCTATCAAGGTGCTTGGAACGTCATGCAGCGCAGTTTTGAACGGGACATTATCCCGATGGCTCGTGCACATGGTCTCGCTCTTGCGCCATGGAACGTTCTTGCAGCTGGTAAGCTTCGTACCGACGCCGAGGAAGCGGAACGGGAAGCATCGGGTGAGAAAGGACGTATGACGATGTCGACCGAGTGGAAGCGCAATGAAAATGAGAAGAAGATGTGCGCAGCACTCGAGAAGGTCGCGGCGGAAGTGGGTTCGAACGACATTCGTGCCGTAGCGATCGCGTACTTGATGCAGAAGACGACAAACGTGTTTCCAATCATTGGCGGGAGGAAGGTCGAGCACCTATTGGCGAACCTCAAGGCCTTGGAGATTAGCTTGACTGAGGAACAGATCAAGTATATCGAAAGCATTCTGCCGTTCGACCAAGATTTCCCCAACTTCTTCATCGTATGTTTTGATTTGAGTATTCAAGTATGTGGCTCATTAATTTCGCTTTTTAGGGTGACGGAACATGGCAACCTCCTCTCCTTACCCATGCAGCGGTGGAAGATAGGTGGCCGATGAAGCAACCCATCAAAGTTGCTAACTAAAGCCATAGCGTCATTCGCATAGTAATTTTGTATACACAAATTGTTAAAAGTTGAATGTATCTGTCCAAAATCTTGATTCTAATTGTGTCTGTTTAGAACTGTGGATCCTTTTCATCCTTGTTTTACGAGCTGAAGAAAGCTTTAGCTGTAAATACGGGAGGTTATGGGGAAGGTCCCAAGAAAAAACATAAGTTCTATTTTTATTCAGAAAAGAATAGATTGGTAAGCTCAAAAGGCTGAACAAGATAACTGTTTATCTGTGGCGAGAATTACATGTCCGGCTGAGAAGTTGAGTAGACAAAGGCTATGGTGTGGATCATCCTATTCTTACATAAAAACCCCAGACACGAGGTGAGATTTTTGAGAGAAATGGCAGTGTTATGGGCTTGGCCGAAGGTCCAGCGAAGAAGGCTCTGAGAAGAAGGAACATCGCGCGTGCGTAATTGCTATTGGCAGGATTCTGGTACACAAGTAACGTCCAAAATAAATATAAGATCGGAAGCTAGTGGGCAATCCAGATTCAAAAAAAGGAATAGTATATCCGGTCAGCGATCGGAGAATAACGTTAAGTGTAAACACGGAGGGCGTTGAACTGGAAGTATGCATCTACAAATGCTCCTGGGTTGTTGTTGACGTAATCTGTATAAAGTACAGAGTATCAGTGCATAGCTATGCGAACACAGATGCTGAATCTTACTTACCGACGCATGACGAAGGACAGCCTGATGCATCGTACACAGAGTCCGCGCCAGCCCAGTCGCCACCTAAACAATCACGTTAGAGTTTGCCGGCACGTAAGGATTAAGGAAGGCCACGCCATACAAAAGGTCAGATTGATGATAATGTTGTTGGGTGAGAACTTGGATCCAATATTACAACTGTTGCTTGGGAAATTAGCAGCCGGTGTTCCCTATATCAGAAAGTGATCAGATCTCATTGCTGAATTCTCTAGTAATGCATCGCAAACCCAATCGTCAGTATCGATTGTTTGTGCCCCATCCTTCAGATCACTCGGGACAGACCCATCATTACGCCCCCAGAAATAGACATTGATGTGGTCGCTCGTGCGCTCCATAGCGTAGAATCCACCGCCATTTGAATCGAAATCGGGGCCGTAGCTGTTAGGCTTGTTGACTTTCACACCGCAACCAGCGTTCCCGTTGTCTGCTGCATTACAGTCGGTGCTTACAATTGCCCTGAGAACGTTCCGCAAGATTATATATCTTATCAGTCAGAGTTAGTCTTGAACCTGTGAAGATTAAATTCACCCAGTTTGAACCTGATTTGACATGGTGCATCCTTCTCTAGCGTAAGAGATTATCAGTATGAGAATATCCCAAGAATTGCGTACCGGAGCTCGTATGCAGCGTCGCTTGATTCGGCTCGATATCGTTGACACCTTCTACAATGTCCACTTCACCCTTGTGAATCAAAATCAACACACAATATCAGTAGCATGCCGAGGTCGCCAAGGCGTGGACTGGGACTGAGACTCACGCCGTTAGGCCAATTATCACCAACTTCCCAGACAGCTGGCCACGTTCTTGAACAACATTTATCTTTAGACGCTCAACGCGCGGTGCTTACTTACCCACAGCCCCGGGGCATATGTACCATGTCAAAACTTATTTGTGAATAATGGTGAGAAAAATTAGGAACTATACAACTGTCCCGGGTGCTCACACAGCAACGTGAGTTGTCCACTGCTTATTGGACTGGATTCTCACGGAGTTTCTCCCAGGACCGTATGGGTCGAGAACGGCATCGTAGTCGGCGCGAATAACAAAAGTGTTCGAGTCGGAAAAGGTAAGGTTCTTCGCCAATGCTGTAGATTGGTCGACATAGTTTCTGAAAGACGATATGGGAAACGGGATTAAGCGACCAAAGAATGTGTACTCACACTCGTCCATGTGTCGGGTCCGAAATTGCTTCGTGCGTAAACTCGTTGAGGAAGTTGCTTCCGGCAATATTATCGGATAGCGAGTACGTGGCTGCCCCTGCGCGAGCGAAAAGAAAAGTGAGAAAGATGAAGTTCATGAGCTGCATTTCTGGAGGTGGGTTGAATGTAGGTACTCGTATGCGACGGGCTGCGGGTCCTCGACTCGGAGATGGCTGAGTTTGTTGTCAAAGTTTTATATCCACGTCGTCCACAGGGATACCACTACGTCAGCTATACCGTTGCAAATGCAAAGATAGATGGGAAAGCCTATACACGTTCTGATATCTAAGATTGTACAGACACGTCCACTCCTGAAACGGATGAAGAAGGGCTGGCAACATGACACAGCAAAGCCTCGGTTTATCTTGATCCTTCGGTAGCTAAAGCTCTTGATAAATCTGAATCAGAAATAGCTATATGGACGAATAGGAGGCGCACGAGTGAAAGTCCGAAGAATAGTACGTTACTTGGTGTAAGTCTGGGTCAAAATGAGCGTTTCTTGTTACACAAAACAGTGTTGCTGGCTGCAACCGAGTCATAGTGACAATATTGTCAATGGAGAAACGGGCGGCCTATTGACATGCCCACGGGAAGACCCAGAGAACAAATTATGGGCTTGGAAAATATGAGCTTGTCAAGATTGAAGTTTTACAGAACATGAGCATTGCACGCCCGCAGTCCAAATATAGCTCGATGGAGCTGTTGGCTGCCGACAAGATCAAATTAGATTAGCTTGGAAATTCTTGTTGTACCAGGAGCTAACTTGAAGCGGAGCTCTGTGTGGTACCGGCGCCACTCAGTACACTCTAATTTTGCTGCTGGGTCTCGTGAAGTGCGCGCCAGCGCAGGATAGTCTCCTAGGAGATAGTTGACGTGGCATTTGCTTGACCGTAGATCTATTTATCTAGAGTTGGGATAAAAACAAGTATGAGCCTGAGGCCCTTGTCTGCCTTTATCGATATGTTAGCTCTAATCTACATGATAGAGTCTGTCAGTTGCCATCTGATGCGTGGGGGGTGCTGGAACTTACCTTGGCCCAATGAGTTTTCTGGCCCATCTCCGCCAAAAAAGACAAGAGCACGAAGCCTTCTTGATATATGAGCACTGATATTAACACAGTCTACCTCTGAGTTGTAGGTAGTGGCACGAGAGAAGCTTAGAAAGGATCAGGAGCTGCACGAGCACGTCAATTTGTCATCAAAACAGAAACGGCTCCGGCCCGTTAGCGAGCCCTCTCGGCTTTGAAGATTCCGGCAATTCGGGATCTCTCGCTTCGGCACTTCAACTTTTTGACTCAACAACACACTAGTACTGTGACGCTCATCCTCTGTTCATACTAGTATGCGCTTTCTTCCTTCGCAGATAATTCAGAAGCTCTGTGCGCACAGTCAATCACATACTACTCGTAAAGGACCCGCGCTGGAACGCAAAGATGGGCGATGACCATGCAGGCGCTCTCAATGGGACGAGTCTTGACATTGCGGCCGCACCAAGCCATACCATCCTCTTAAACCAGACATGTGCTTGGGAATGCGTCTAAAGATGCAAGTACACCATGCAGAGGTCAACGACTCCGGGACACAGCTTACTTATATCGACTCGGGGCCGCTAGAGAACGATACTTATACCACTCTCGTGTGCGTTCATGGTCACACTTACATCGCACGTACGTATTTGCCGCTTCTTGACACTGTACAAGCTGACGAGTTTATTTCTTCAGAAAATTTCTCAAAGCTTCTTCCTCTCGGTGCAAAGTACAATCTCCGGATAATAGCAGTCAACAGGCGGGATTATGCAGGTTCAACGTTATATAGTGAGGAAGAACTGCAAGTCATCAGAGACAGCGACGACAAAGCACATGCGAGGTTCCTCTATGATCGTGGTCTAGAGATCGCGCAGTTTCTAGCGCTGATCATTAAAGAACAGGGAATACCGGAATCAAAACACGACGGTTGTGGCGGCCTGGCTTTGTTGGGATGGTCTCTAGGAAACATCGTGACCATGGCTTTCTTGCGACACCTGATGTCTTTCCCCTCCAAACTTATCGACCAGATTAAGCCCTATTTGAACAACTTCCTGATGTACGGTGTGTTGTACTTTTTCTCTCTCTACAACACCATTATATTGATAAACTTTTCAGAGGCTGGAATTGACTCGCTGGGGTACCCTTTGCCCAAAGGCGCGTACCATCCTCTTAGAGATCCTTCCATCTCACCTCGAACGCGAGGCGTAGCCTTCGGCACATGGGTATCCTCTTACTACAGACATCCAGCCTACGACGCGTCATCCATCTTCGATTCTACCAAAAGTCTTGATATAAAATCCTTGCAAGTTCGCACGCCGAAGGGTGCAGAGATTTACAGACCCTGTACCCTCAACATGCTTTCACCAAAGGATCTCTTGTCATGCATTGATGCGAAGGCTGGCGAGCGCTCGGAGCAACCTTTCTGGGAGACGATAAATCCGGAGACGTTATATGATCTTACGAAAGGTGGCTTACTTTTGGATAGCACCAACGGTGCATCAGGCGGAACCATCGAGGACCTGACTGCGGTCAGGGTTTCTGTTCTGTACGGTCGGGCTTCTATCTGGAGCGTTCAATGGGCTATGTGGGAGCTTGAGAAAGAGCTGCTTAGCTGGGACGAAGCTGGAGAACGACATAGACCGATCTCCCTCGTCCCAATAGATGGAACAAACCACTTCGTGAGTTCGTTCTGAATATCCCGCTTGAGAGTTTAATTGTTGATCGTGATCGTCTTTGTAGTTGCATTGGGATGATCCAGAGCGTTTCCTTGAAGCTGTGGCAGGTGCATTGCGTTGCAATTAATGTGACGATTTTTCATGTTCCAAAGCAAATATAGCGGTGAACGAGGCGTGCAGGCGGATAGCTGGGAACGAGATAGAACCCGATCTACTGTGTACAATTTCCTGTTTGTTTGACGAACGTTTAACTGTTCGTTATGTAATGGTGCCTTCCGTTGTGTGCATGTCTCGTCATACACTGGAGTACAAAAACTTGCTAGTGTCGTCGATTTTGTTTCGTTCTGTTTTGCGTGAAATTGTCTCGCCCTCCCTCAACTCGCTTGCACTGTATAAGGAAATTTCAAGGCACGTGTCCGAGTCATGACGTTCTCGAGCATCTTTCGCGCCTTCTCGTTTCACACCGACTTCAAACCCAAGTTTCTACGCCGCCGTCGCACAGCTCAAACCTCGGACAAAGACTGCATGATGACGACTGCTTCTCAGGCACCTACCACCAACTTTAACGGAAACGACTATGAAGGTCAGTGCGGCCGAAGCTAGGGTTCCAGCTCCTCTCACACCGAGCACCGAAGCAGCAACGGACAACCGCCCGAACGGGATCCAAAGCTTGGACGAGAGAAGCATAATCTGGTTTGACATCGATAATACCCTTTACTCTGCGAACTCGAGGATTGCGGAGGCGATGGGCCAACGTATCCACGCGTACTTCACGGGAATGGGACTGACGGACGAAGAGGCATCGGAGATGCACTTAAAGTACTACAAGTCGTACGGTGTGTTCACCCTATGTCATTGCGGAGCTGCTCTAGTAGCTGAGTCTCGTATATCTATCAGGTCTTGCTCTGAGGGGCCTCGTACGACATCACAACGTGGACCCCATGGACTTTGACATCAAGTGAGTCCGACGCTTCACCTTTCGTGCCCTCACCACGCACCTCGAGCTGATTTCTCTTGCGCCACGATGCGAAGATGTGACCGTTCTTTGCCCCTGGAAACAATGATTGGGCCCGTACCAGAGGTTCGAAAGCTCATAGAGGATATCGATCGGTCGAAATATAGGGTATGGGGATTGACGAATGCCTATGTACACGTAAGTGCCCATGTGTTTATACGTTGAATTAAGTCTGATGGTTACTGCCCTTTGCGCTAGCATGCGTTAAGAGTCCTACGGATACTCGGCTTGGAAGACCTGTTTGAAGACGTCATATATTGCGATTATGGGGAGGAAATGTTTTCATGTAAACCGGAGCCGGAGTACTTCCATAAGGTGTGTATCATAGCTGACGCGTGATTGAATTGCACTCATCCGCTCGCTTGTTTAACTAGGCAATGAAGAGGGCAAGGATAATTGACCCGTCTAAATGCTACTTCGTTGATGATAGCGGTACGAACTTTCTTCCGTGATCGTGCATATACTCAATCAGCTTCCATGCTTCTGTAGTGACGAACGTGGATGCCGCGAGGCAATTGAAATGGGGACATTGTGTACACTTTTGCGAATCGGGTTTAGAAACGATGGAAGGTGGCGTGCGGAAGATGATTCCCACAAAATTGGGCGGCGATGTTCCAGGGGAGCGCTTGCAGGTCCAAACGCTCGAAGGGTTGAGGGAAGTTTGGCCGGAAATTTTCAAGCACGAATAAGGTCTGATTATGATGTTAGGAGTAAGGGCGTATGTGGTTTCTAGATCTATTGGTGAGTTCTTTTACTCATTTCATACAAATCTTGCACGAATTAAGATTTTTACAATGCAATTATGCGAGATTACATAAATGGTGATCTTCTATCATGAGCGGTTGTACCACATATCAGATGATGAACAGGACGAACACACCTGGCTAGCGTTTTTAGCATTGAGTTCCGCTTCTTTCCTTCATCCATGGTCTTCTTTTCGTTCGACAGCGATAATGCTTTGTCTATTCAATTTTCCTCGTGTTGTTGGGCTGGCGCCTGCGAAATCGCTCGCTTTTTTGTTTTTCCCAAAGTGGATGTTCTCTCTCTTCCATTATAAGTATCGGAAGGCGGAGAACCTCAAAAATTAATATTTCATCTTTCTTTCAGCGCTTACTACTCACTCTCGTGCGACGTCATTCATCCTAGCGTTTAGATGGGGCGAGCTACAAAGGCTACAAGCCATGGCAAGTACAACGACCGTTCGTTGAACGTGGACTTGTTCATTGCTGTAGTTCGCAATGCTAGCAAAATCTCCCTTCTTGCATTTTCCGCCACCGTCTTCCTTGCGTTTTTGGTGGTGCCGGTGGTTCTTTCAGTGCGTTCAGGAGTTTCAGAAGTTTCCAGCCCTAACGCGTTCGTGAAATTTCAATCTGGATCGCCGACTCGCGGTACTATGGACATAATTTACTTGTGCTTAACGACATTGATCGCTTGCATTTACGCTACATTCCATGCCGACGTACCTGATGGACGAGAAGAAATTTCGGCGGAACTTTTCACTCGCCGTTCGATTCGCTCGAAAATAATACTTGCTTTGACCTGCTTCATTCTACCAGATGCAATTCTCGCTATTGCCTGGAACGAGCTTCACGATGCGAGGAGCTTGCAATCATGGATGCTCGAACGAGGGAACAAGAGTTTCAGTGTCAGGCAGGCATTCTTAGTGACAATGGATGGTCTGAAAAGGGGTCGAGATGACCAGCAATTCACTATAGCAACTTTTCAGGACTATGTACGAGAAGAAGAGAATCGCGCTCTTCCGAGGAAGAATTGGATGTTGCTAGACGAAAGGACTAAATCCAAGGCAAGATCAAACCCATTCAACGATACCTTGGCAATCCTCCAACTTCTTTGGGTTGTCGTTCAGGGTATAGCGCGCTACAGGGGCTCACTCCCTATCTCCCCCTTGGAAGTATTAACGTCGGCCCACGTGGTCTGCGCTGTCTTTACGCGCGCGTTTTGGTGGCACAAGCCTTTCGATATACGCGAAGCCATTGAGCTCAACGATGTCTTCCGTTCCATATCGACGGACGGGTTATCTCAGACCATTCGGGAGAAAAATGTCGAAGTCGGGTCCGGATTTCGTTGGCGCCATCAACTTTTTAGGAAGGTCGTTGATTACGGTATGTTATTATTAAAGCCCCGATCATCAAACGAACCCTATGTTAATGTTGATTCTATATAGTATTGTACATTGCACTTGTACTTGCCATTCTTTCCTATGCTGGAATACACTGTGCCTCGTGGAACATTGCCTTTGAGAATACAGGAATTTTGCTTCTCTGGCGTATGTCTGTCACCGTTTCCTTCGGCGCAGCTTTTGGGTGTACCATTGGAATATTGTTTTATAGAAAATCTGAAGGTATCGCTTCAATATGCAGGTCGAATTGGGTGAGTTTCTCCACGTCTTCCGTCCTCGTATTGCGTTAAAGAAACACCCAGCTATTTACCGCATGTGCGATTTTTGGAGGCCTCTCTTTAACTATTGTGTTCGTCTGCAGCATCGCTGCAAGAATTATCATCTTAGGCATCTCTCTTTATGCATTCAAGGCTCTTCCCAGTGGTGTGTACACCCAAGTTAAATGGTCTCAGTTTTTTCCTTTCATCGGATGAGCATGCATACATTGCTTTCATCTAATAAGGCGTACAACTGGACGTTCGATGCAAGACTGAAACATGGGTTTGTTATGTCTGGCGTAATTAGAAATTTCTCGTTTCTACTGTTTTTTTTCCGCTTTGGTTTCATCTCACTTCCGTTTACTTTGTATTCTTAGATAATGCGTATTGCCTAAAATTACAAAAATATCGCACACGTATCGCTACCAAAGCTGGTGAGGTCTGGATAATGTTTAAGAAAAGTCAGAATTTTACATCGATAACTTTACATATGGCATTTGGAAGCATAGAGGTTTGTCATTATCTTGTTTTATGATGGAGGAGACCGGGTTCGGGCCAGGGGCGGCGGAAGTTTATATCGATTGGGAATTAAGCATCTGCTGAACATAGTAAATGATGCGTTATCCACAGACAGGATTTGGTTGGGTCGGTAGTCGGAGAAATCTGAGTCCTTTTGTTGATGTGGTAGTAGTAGTTACAGTCGAAAAAAGCTGCGAGGGTACAGCGCTGTAAGTCAAGCGTGGGAAAAGCACGAGCACGTGAAAAAACGCGTCCCCAATCCGAACTTCTTGAACTCTGACTAGTACTATGAGAATCTGAGACCCTCCTCCTCTCGTCACATAACCATGGGTGTTCCCGGCCTTTGGGATGTATGTATATCAACTCACTAACGTTTGCCAAACTGACCTTCATTTAGATTCTGCGGCCGGCAGGAGTACAACGATCGCTTGCGGATCTTGCTATCTCCGATGGGTTCATGCGAAACCCAGCAGGCCGTCGCGGTTTACGAGTTGGTATCGACGCCAGCATTTGGTTTTACCATGCAACATACGGACGTGAAGGCGAGAACCCGGAACTGCGAACTCTTTTCTTCCGCTGTGCTCGTCTCATGCGTTACCCATTCTTACCATTGTTCGTCTTCGACGGACCACAACGCCCCAAGCTGAAGCGCGGGAAGAGGATCGGTGGGAAGGATCACTGGATGCTCTCTGGGATGCAGGAGATTATCGAGGCTTTTGGATTTGAGTGGCACCGGGCACCTGGGGAAGCAGAGGCTGAGCTGGCTTATCTGAATAAGCTTGGCATTATTGATGCTATTGTCACAGACGACGTAGACACCTTTGTTTTTGGCGCACAACTTGTCATCAGAAAGTCCGTATACCCTTTTCTATCACAGTTCAAAGCTTACATCACAAATTCAGCAACGGGAAACTGCTCTCCGGAAACAATGGCCACCCTGTCAGAAACACGTCGGGCAAAGCCGATGACGAACACACGTTCATCTACGACTCGAAGACCTTCCATTCTCATGAAGATATCGGACTCACACAAGATGGACTTATTCTCATTGCACTTCTCCGTGGAGGGGACTATGACTCTGCTGGCCTTCTGAACTGTGGTCCAAACGTTGCTCATGCCCTCGCACGCTGTGGCTTCGGGGAGAAGCTCCTCGATGGTGCGCGAACGATATCTCGAGAAGGTCTTCCTGCCTTTCTTGAAGAGTGGCGTCGAGCTGTAAAGGATGAGCTCCGGACAAATTCTCAAGGCTTCCTCAACTCAAAGAAGGCCAAACTCGCCAGCTCTATCCCGGACACGTTTCCTGACCGTGAAGTCCTCATGTTATACGCTCGCCCCATTACTTCCGAGCGGACACCCGAAAAGACACCTAGTTATGCATGGGAGCGTGAACCTGACCTTGGAAAACTCGCAGCTCTCTGTGAGCGGAAATTCGAGTGGGGCGTCAAGGCGATCATCGTGAAGCGGTTTCGAACTGTGATGTGGGCACCAATGGTTCAAAGGATCCTCCGGCGTGCCGTTCTTGATCTGGACAAGAAGGATGCTCTTATTTCGGGCATCTGCCCGTCCACACCGAGAAGAAGGGGCGGCGTTGGTACAGCTCCGCCTGGAACCCCGTCGAGAATGATAACGAAGCACTTTTCATCGACGCGACAGACCGAGCCGGATTCTGACGACGAGGTGGATGGGGACAGACTTATATTGGGTATTCGCGGGAAGCGATGTCATGCTTCGATGGATGGTGTGGAAGAGTACCGTCTCGAGATCAGACCAGCCCAGCTCGTTCGTATGACAGAAGCAGGCGTTCAGGGGCACCGCATAGCGCCTCCGACTTTTTCTTCTCAAGCCGACGACGAGGAGCTGATTGGACTGGATGATGAAGGTGACGTTGACGACGACGATGGCGATGGCGATGGGGGAGGGAGGAAAAAGAAAGGATGTTCGAAGAAGCCACCGCCAGCTCCGGATAGTCATTTCCGGGTTTGGATGCCGGTGTGCATGGTGGAGCGTGTGGAGCCGGAAATGGTTGAGGATTATGAGGACGGCGTAGCGAAGAAGTCAAGGACAAAGGCGGAGAAGGCAGCGAGGAAGGAAGCGAAGGCACGGGAACGCGGCGAGGGGAGCTTGAAGGTCGGAATCTGCGGTAGCAAGGCGCTAGCAAAGGCCTCGGGAGGTTTGAAGTCGAGACATGCGAATGCACGGAGAACACCAGATTCATACGATGGAGATGAGGAAGAGGAAATGGAGGCCGAGGAAGACTTCAGCGATGTTTTCGGACTCCCGGCAATGCAAAAGCGAGGGAGGAGGATCGATTCTACGAAGGGAGCCGGAAAGATAAAAGCGAAGGCGAAACTGAAGGCACTGTCTGAAGCAGAGGAGGATGAAAGCGAAGAGGAAGAAAGTGTGGATAACTCGAACCGTCCCGTCTCAAATCGTTTAATAGTGCTAAGTTCATCTCCTCCACGCCCATCTCAAAGCACTGCAAAACCAAGTCGAAGCCAGAAGTCAAAGCATCAGTCTCGACTTATCCCTCATGGAGAAACTTCAAACAGTCAAGGGCAAAATCAGGGACGTATTGACTCATGGATGCGTGTCTCGAAATCTAATACCCAGAGTCATTCACAGTCTTCAAAAGACGCGGCTCTTGTCTCTTCGACAGTGCATCAAAAGCGAAGAACGATTCTCGAGGTATTAGACCCGTTTACTGCTGATTCATCCACCTCTGCACCTGCTGGAACCTCCCCCATCGTAGCCATCCCATCAACAGCCACCAAGTCTACGGGACCTGCGCCATTCCCAATGTCTTTGACCGACAGAATCCGGTCGGGACTTGATAGCTCTCAGCTGCATGACGCAATATCGAGTACGAACACGACATCAAGCTCAAAACTCTTCCCACTTCTGGCTGCAAGGGGCCGATCAACATTGGCGGGGAAGAGTGATAGTGATGGTTCCATGGCAAAGGCGCTTCCCGCAGCTCGAAATCAGTCATCAAGGGATGCGGATGTAGTCGTAGTCGACGACAGTGACGCTGAAAAGCCTGTGGACGAACCTGAACGGCCCTCGTCATCAGCTCGGAAGTGTTCATCAATGAAGGACAGTCAAGTGCAAAAGACCTTTTCGCCGCGCGAACCACAGGCCGCGAAGGTCTTCATTGAGATAACAGATAGTTCTGAATCCGAAATTGATACTAAAATTGCCTCGACTTCTTCAGTGCCCGTGACAACTCAAACCTCAATAGCTCCCAAGGCGTCTACCATCCGGATCGACAATGTCTTCTCTAGCAGCAAGCCGAGAAGATGTCGAGCAACTTCTGTAAAGAAAAAAGGCGCTGATGCTGCCAAAAGAGTCGACAAATCGAATGAGGAAGGTGAAAGTTCCAATGTGGAACAAGGGCCTTCTGTCCCGAAGGCGACGGGTCCGAGACCTTTTCCGATGGCGAAGCCATTTCCAATGACGAAGAAACAGCCGGCGCGGGTGGAGTTCAGGGAAGAAGATATAATCGATATAGATATCTCATAACTATACATCTCCTCCCCTTGGACTTTGCATGTCCTTATCAGTTGTTTTTATTCTTTCTTCTGGTATGATTTTTGTTTGAACACAGGCATATGTACATTTACACACACTGAAGGTTCTTTTGTCATTGATTGTATTATGATTGAATATATCGAAACTAAAGCTGTAGCGTTTTCCCTCTGATTCCTCCATAACGAGTTAAAGTGATTGCAAAGAAAAGTTGTTTCTATTGCTTCGAAGCTGAGAATCTGAGGTCGCTACCAGGCACATAGCAGTGTGCGGTGTGCCCGCCCGGCGCTTAACGCCCTTTATCCGGTAACGATGTGTCGATCATCTGCTCAGTCGTCGTTTCGTGGGTTTCTCTTTTGACCTATTTTTCATGTCTCTTCGCCCTCGACGTCCATTACCTTCGCCTCTGAAGCAACGACCGGTCCTTCCAACTCGGAAGTATCCGTCTCTGAACTATGTGCCACGAAAGGCGGAGATCTTATATGAAGATAAAGCAATCGTAGCTCTTAAAAAACCGCCTGGGTTGGCAACACAGTCAGACTCTTCTTATTTCAATGTGAGTAAAAAGAATCAGTTCGAATTATGTATGTAACAGATAAACTAAGTGTACTAGAGAACTGGTCGCCCCGCTCCGTTTGACGCTTTGCTTGAAGGTTAGCCTCGTGCTTCATTGAATTGGGACGAAGATACTGATCACCGTTTCGTAGACGTTAGATCGCAGCTCAAACTTGATGCAAAGCCGATACAAGTTCACAGGCTCGATAAGGTGTGTTTCTGGCTTGTCTCATCAAAGTAAATGTCAATTGACGTACCTAAAGGACACGACAGGAACTTTTCTTCTTGCCAAGAATAAGACTCAAGCTGCCGCTTTAGCAACGCAATTCCAACATCATGCAATCAAGAAGACATATCTTGCCGTTGTACGTGGGAACGTGCCATTGTCAACGGGAAAGCGGAGAGGCGTTATAAGTGCTAGGATTGGGTCGAGAGACGGAAATATGTTCGCCGAGGGACACCAAAGTGGAAGCAGAAAAGAAGTGGAATGGAGGGATGCAGTCACCCGCTGGGAGGTGCTTGGAGTCTCTGTGAGCCACTCTTTTATTTTTCTGGGGGTAGTCTATTGATTTCAAATGACTCCTTGTATATTTTTTAGGATAAGGCACCCCTGTCGCTGATACGGCTGAGGCCCATTACAGGAGTGAAGCACCAGCTTCGTGTGCATCTTGCGCAAGTTTTACAGGGTATGGCAAATTTTCCAGCTCTATGATGTTGGCTGACTTTATACGCTATGGATAGCACCGGTTCTCGGAGATATGAAGTTATCGAGCACCAAAGCACACGAAAACGTCTTAAATCTGCTTCCGAAGAGTATCTCCGTCTCATCGGCACGGCACTTGGAGAACGCGAAGTCGTCTCCAGGGACTAATAGGCCGTTCTTACATTCCGCTATGGCCGAGCTTACGGTATGCATTGTGCATTGTTACTTGATTTTCTATACTGACCAAATTTTCAGCGCTATCGTCCCAAGGGACCCTATCGTTCGAGGACGGTCCAGCTTCAAGTAATGGCGCCAGTCCCTAGCTATTTCGTCGAACTATGTGAGGCAGCGGGACTTCGCCGTTTCTTACGCCCAGAACATATCTGCGGAGGCGTCATAGCTGATGGTAAACGAATTTCGCTGGACGAAACAATTGCTGGATTAGAAGGGCGGTATATGGGTGTTGGACAACCTGACTTTGATCACGATACTTGGTCCGCGGATGATTGCGCCGAAGATTGGCTGAGCGGGAACGACGATGCTTAGTGTGAGTCTGATATCTCGTCTTGGATAGTCGGTGTTGATGGTGAGAAGAGTGTAGCTTTTATTTGAATGTTATTGTCGGTCTGGCATATTAATCGTCGATGCCAATGTCTTCTTTCGATGCGACCCGAATCGAATGCAAGGCCTCGCGTCCAGACTCGTGACTAAGATTCGAGTAATGTTTAATAACTGGAGCCTTCCGCGTGAAATCAAGGTGTCGGAGATAATTATAGTAAGTTCATCTTTGCGAAACGACGCTTTGAATACACTTGCCAGCTAATATATGTCGTTGGTGTACTGTTGAGCAGCGATAACTGCATCGCGTCATATCCAACACACGTTCCTGGCGGAGCACCGTTGTTTATCTGGGCTCACTCGACGTCGGATACTCATTTAACGCAGACTATTTTGTACCTTTGAGTTCTCGCTGGCAGGGTCTATCGTAGAGGGTTAATCCGAGGGTTCCGAGATTCAAACAGTCGAGTACGAGTGATGCCTTTGGTTTCTTCTCGATGGAAGCTGAGCAAGAATACGTTGAGAAGCCCTTCTCATCGTCGATTTTTTGACTCTTTGCCTTCGACCACGGAAGTCTCATGTGACGCCCGCGTGCTAAATGTGCGACTCTTGACTGCGCAGAGGGTTCATGTTCGTCGAACTTGTCTGCAATCCACATAGATAGATTTTCCTATATTGACCAGAAATATCTCCGAATTTCATTTCGCGGGCGCAGGCACTTTGTAATCGGCGAAACTTCTACAATGGCGCGCAGCGGGCCCGGAGAATCCCCACAGTGTATCATGCGTTTGCGACCGGACGTTTTGGACGACTAAATTTTTCTTATTTTATTGGTACAAGTGAAGGTCCTTAAATTGGGCGTCGCACGAGCTGCCGTTGTCGTCGGTCACTCCCCTCTCGAAAATGGTTCGGCTAACGACATTGTTGCCTCTGGCGGCTTTGGTAGGCTCTGGTGAGTTACTTTTCACCACGACAATGAAGTACAGCATTCATCATTTCCTTCTCAGTATTCTCACAGTCGACGGCCTACAATGACGAAGGAATCAATTTCCAAGGCATCACCGACCCAACGTACGGCGTAACATATGGCTTTGTCTTTCCCCCAACCTCTGAAACCACTGAAGCAACTGAGTTCATTGGCGAGATTATCACCCCAGTGAGCAACCAATGGGTTGGTTTGGCGTTCGGGGGGCAGATGGTTGGAGATCTCTTATTGGTCGTGTGGCCTAACGAAGATGAGATCATGTACTCGCCACGCTGGGCAACGTAAGTGTTTGCTGCCCATTGCCAAGCATATAAACTGATGTTGAAAATGGTCGTAATTAGTGATTATATACAGCCGGTAACTTATGCTGGACCAACGATCACAACGCTCCACAGTACTGTCAATTCAACTCATTGGAAAACAATATACCGCTGCCAGAACTGCACGACGTGGACCGGCGGTGGGTTTGATACGAACGGTACTCCCGTTTTCGCCTGGGTCATCAGTCTAACGCCTGTCGATGACCCGACTGATGTCAACACCGATTTCAATGAACATGACGACTGTACGTCTTACTTCATTTATATATAGTATTGTTTGGCTTCTCATTATTTTTATCATTCTAAAGTTGGATTCTGGGGGGAAATCACCGAAGATGCTCATTCCGATGATTACGATGTCTATTTGACCGGAGGAAGCTCGTCCCCCACAACAACCGTGGCGCCGACTGGACCAACTTCCACGACAACTTCAGTGACGAGTACAACAACAAGCCCACTTGCGAGTGCGACACCCTATGATTATATTGTTGTTGGAGCTGGAGCTGGAGGGTTGGTTATTGCTGACCGGCTTTCGGAGCAAGGTAAATCCGTCATCCTATTGGAGCGTGGGGGGCCTAGCACAGGGGAAACGGGTGGAACAGATGTGCCTCCATGGGCGGCTGGAACCGACGTACGTCTTCTATCAGTAACTTCAACGTATAAGTAATGACTATGTATAAGTTGACTCGCTACGATATCCCAGGAGAATTTCAGGCCATGTTCGGGAGCAGCGGTCCAACCAATTGGTTTTGTAAAGGTAGGTTTTCACGTCTTCTCTTCATGTCACTCATGAACATATAATTTTAGACATAAATACGTTTGCTGGTTGTCTCATTGGTGGTGGCACATCCATCAATGGAGCGTAAGTGTAAGACCTTTGCGTAAGCGATTACTGCTCACTTTCATTCGATAGACTTTATTGGTATCCCACTGACTTGGACTTCTCTACGGATCGTGGTTGGCCAAGCTCTTGGACAAATCACGCCCCTTATACTGCCAAATTAAAAGAACGGTTACCTTCGACCGATAACTCGTCGCCGGACGGTATCAGATACCTGGAAGAAACAATGACGGTCATGCAGCAATTCCTTAAGCCTTTGGGATACTCTCAAATCACGCTTAACGACAACGTTTACTCCAAGGACCACGTATATGGATATAGCGCTTACAATGTAAGCAAACCTTACGATAGTACAACTCATTGCTGATTAACATCGATCAGTTCCAACAAGGAAAACGTTGGGGACCAGTGGCAACATATCTTCAAACTGCTTCTCAACGGACCAATTTCCATCTTGAACAATACACCCTGGTTAGCTCTGTTGCTCGTAACGGATCTACAATCACAGGAGTTCAGACGAACAACACCGCTATTGGTCCCAATGGGTTTATTCCTCTAAATCCTAACGGACGAGTCATTCTTTCCGCAGGATCATTCGGAACGCCGCGTATCCTTTTCCAATCGGGTATCGGCCCATCCGACATGATCCAATTAGTACAGGCTAATGCAGCTGCCGCTCCATTCTTACCTCCGACGAGCGACTTCATTAACCTCCCGGTAGGATCCAATGTCCAAGACAATCCAAGTATGTATAGTACTAAGCCAATCCACGCAATTAGATACTCATGGCTATTCAGGTATCAACTTAATGTTCACGCACCCAAGCATCGACGCATATGATAACTGGGCCACTATCTGGGATGATCCTCGCCCGGCTGATGCAGCACAATATTTAGCTTCCCAGACTGGAGTATTTGCATCATCTTCACCTAAAGTTAACTACTGGAGAGCACTAGAAGGCTCTGATGGCATAACTCGCTATGTACGTTACCCATTTAATTTGTGTTGACCAGCCTTCTCATGACTCTACGTAGATGCAAGGCACTGTGAGGCCAGGCTTCGACTCTGTAACAACGAATTATCCTTACAATGCCAGTCAAGTATTCTCGATTACGAACTACCTGTGAGTGTCTGCGATCTGATGCTTCAGCCAATGCTTACAAACACTCTGCTTAAGTTCTACTGGTGTCACCTCCCGTGGTCGTGTTGGTCTGACGAGCTCCGCCCTCGGTGCTGGTGCACTGACAAATCCATGGTTCACCGATCCCGTAGACAGGGAAACACTTCTTGCGGGCCTGCAAGAACTCGTTTCTGCCGTGTCAAGTGGTAAATGAATTGCGTTTTTCCTGTTTTTGCGTTTTTAATAATTCTCTTGTTATTATTGAAAAGTGCCCGGTCTTACCCTCATTACCCCGGACAATACGACCACTCTTGAAGACTACGTCAACAATTACCCGGCCTCTACTTTGGGATCGAACCATTGGGTAGGTTCGTGCTCAATAGGTGATGTGGTCGATGAGAACGTAAAAGTCTTAAACACAGACAACTTGGTGCGCATGTGAATTCTCATTCGTTTATTGCAACTGAAAATGAGGCTACTATGTAGTTCGTCGTCGACGCGTCTGTTGTGCCAGCTTTGATGATGGGTAACCCTCAGGGTGCAATCATGTCCATGGCCGAACAGGCTGCTGCAAAAATTCTCGCGCTTTCCGGTGGTCCATAAATCTCTTCTTTCCGATTATTTGTTATGATTAAGCGTATTGTATTGGGCTATTAGCAATACTGAATATATCTTAAAAATTACACCATCTAGCTCTATATGCACAGGTCCCTGGTTCTTCAGTTGTATTCTACAAGTCTCGCAACGGGAAAGTGAGAAGATGGTCCTTGTCAACGAGTACCTGATTAATTGAGACAATGCGTCTTCGATCCGTGATTGTTGGCGGCAATCGTTTGTCGTCCGCAACACTGATTTTCAGTTGATTAGCTTGGTGCGTTTCCTCATTTTTCCCAAAAAGAAATACGATGTGTACTTACATAAGGTTAATAGTTGAGAAGGTAGTTAAAGGCAAGAACCCCGAGAGTGCGGATGTTCCACCATCTTCGGAACTTGTCTTGGGATCGTTAGAATATAATACATCGAATGAAATGCCGACAAGCGCGGCGTTCTAGTACGGGCCAGAACAAAACGCGGTGAGTTTTGAAACAGATTTCAGCTTTGAAGATCCGCACAAACAGGTAAGGTGACTCACTTGGAAGGTGGGCACCTGAACGTGCTGTGTCTCCATTACGGAGTGGAACGTAATTGAACCGGTCGCAGAAAACGCAGCGCCCCATTGTAGAGCGTAGGTGTCTCGTGAGACATGTAGACCGTTCACGGTGATGTTCACAGTGCGAGCGAAAGCTGTATCTGCTCGAGTTTTGAAGTCTTCTGTGTTTGTGGCGGATGCGAGCTGCCAGAGATGATACCTTGCGAATTCGGAGTTTGATAGTGTGGTGGAATCGTATTCGGTATCTTCGCGTTCTTTTCTTTGGCAATTACGATGCTTATTAGCGAGAAGAGTGTATCGACTCGGAGGTCCCATAGTTTTTGATGATGATGGGAGTTACAATCAAAGAGTGAGACAGGGGAGGGCCGAGCGGATGAGCAAAGGGGCGAAAGAAAAAGGAGAGGAGGAATAGAGAACTTGAAGGCTGGAACTACGTTGAGCTGCGACGACATAGTCAGTCAGTGAAAGGTACTTTAGAAATGCGCCGCGGTCACTGACGGCGACTATGAAGGCTCCGATCAAAATGCAGCGAGATTGATGAGATGAAAGCGGGCGCAAACGAGTATCCCAGACAGTGTACGTGACAAATATTTGACATTCTGAAGCCAAAGAAACTGATCCTCCCCGGGCTGTACAGTGATGTATTTGAATGAGAATGAGGCTCAACAATTACCGGCAGTTAGTGCACGATATTCCGAAATACATTGCGTATGTTCAACTTCACTTTCTACAAAGACAGAGGTTGAAATATGTCATACGGATGTTTACGTACAAAATCGATCATTACCTCAGGCTGCATCACCTTACCCAACACGTTCAAAGCCGAACCTGCAGGCACTTTACATGCCAGAGTCAAACAAATGCGTCCGATACAGAAGTAGCAGCTAGACCGCCCTACGTGTCAAGAACGGAAGAACGGCGCCCTTCGGCGCATCACACCTCAAACCCGAACATTTAGCATTCATTAGCTACGGAAGCTTCTCTGCACCATCCCAAATGCGCGAGCTCGACGTCCGAGCTAAACCCAGCTGACAATTGAATGCACCTACATTTAGAACGTGACCGCATCCGCATCCGCAACCGGAGGATTCGCAACGTTTCGACTCGGACCGGTCTGTAACATCGTTCATATTGATATCAATGAACAGTCTCATTTTTGAACGCCGGATCCTCACGTAACGTGGTGCATCTTATTTTTAGAAATCACTACCAGTCTGACCCAGGTTCCCAGGTTTACGGGGAATATTCACCGTTCATTCATTTCAAAGAATATTTCAAATATAGGTTCGGCGCCGACGCTCATCCACGGTGCTCGCGAGAGTCCGTGACGGAATTCAGGATCGTTACTTTTTCAAAAAGGTGCATCATGCACTGATCGGTGTATCTGGGAATGCATCGGCTTTTCCTGTTCCAGACGATTCTCGGCAGGAATCCCCGCTTTGTAAAGCGAGGACGGGGAGGTGCAAAGGCGTCATCGATCGTATAAGCGAGCGCTCAGCCCCTACGAGGACGTCGCATATTTCAAAATGCACTGCTACAAACGCATGTCCTATTAGCATAAATACCCCAGACTTCGCTACACAGTAGCCATTTTAACCGTCCATAATACTTACACCAACAGCTCGAACACTTTCATCACACAAACTCAACATGGCTACCGCTATCGTCCTCCCCCCTCTCAAGAACTGGGCCCAACAGCGCCTCACAGCCCTCATCGCTGCCTCCACCCAAGACGCCTTCGACGCCGCCTTCAATGCATTCATCGCGCCCGAAGGCGACGTGAAGATCACATTCAATGGGGAATCGTTGACGAGGGACGCTTATAAGAAGCAGTTGCAGGGCGAGAGATTCCTTGAGAGAAGCGCGGAGGTAAACGTAGTTGGGAGCGTGGATGGGCCGACGTTGAACGGACAATCGACCGGGGTAAGAGTCTTGCTGTGATACATCGATGATGATGGTGGTTATTGATCATGATTGTGATTGTGTAGAACACCGGTGTCGTTGGTCTGTTCTTCAACGCGACTTACATCGAGAAAGTCCTCGTCCTCGGCGCACCAGCAACGCATACCCAGCAATCCTCTCTTAACATCAAGTAAGCTAACCCGTCCTCTATTCAACCTCCTCACAACCCCTTTCCTCCAATGTCGGCCCGACTGTCACTCTTTGCACCCATCATTAAAATTATAAACACACTTACTAACACTATGCACATTTTCAGAGTCGAAGACGTTGGCACACGCCCACCCCCACCATCCATTCCTCTCCGCGGTGGCGGAACGGATCTCCGCCGCGTCGTTGACCTGAACCAGGTCTCAGTGGACCACCAGGAAGTGATCAACCCACCAAAGTGATCAATTTTAGTTGCCGCAAGTTGCGGCTGCTTGATTCACCGAATTCATCCCCCCCCCCCTTTTTTTTTGTAATTTGTACCAGCGCTGACCAACGATAATGCTATGTGTAATACTTTTTCTTCATTGCTTTTTCACTACTCACTACACCTTTCATTTCAACGCCCTCATCTTCGTTACCACAAGCCCCGATGATAAGACCCAAATTCTTGAAGAAATTGTAAACTGAAACCTGCTTGTTGCTTCGTGCTGTAAGTCATTCACAAGTTCTTGGGACAATAGTCACATGTACGAGCCATATCAAACTATGCTTTGCTCTCTATTGTGCGCGCGGCAAGTGCAAGAGGATGCCAACGATGTAGTTCCAGAAAAAGCAGGACATCCTTTTCGCATTGCGATTTTTGTGGACACGGGCTTCCAATGTCTCAACTCCACGCACATGTATCAGCAAATTCAGACCTCTGAAAGAAAGGAACGGCACATCCAGTTGACAAAGTATGTGCTTTGCAGTGAGTACTGCTTCTCAGTACAACGAAACACAATACAGGGTGATATCATAACTTAGCCCCACAGAATGAAAGGCTTTTCGTCAGCTACATATCTGTTCCCTTGGACAGGGTGTTCCTCGAGCACCTTGTTCACTGCCGCCACATCCTCTTCGCTGAGCTTGATCGCAGCTGCCGACGTATTCTCTATCGTTCGAGACTTGCTCCTACAATCACAAATTAGTACGTACACATTCCAAACCATCAAAAATACGGGTTCCGACTCACGAAGAACCAGGGATCGGAATGATATTTTCGCCGAGGGCATTCACCCACGCGATGCAGAGTTGTGCGGATGTGATACCCTTTTTGGCTGCAATCACTTTCAGACCCTCGACAATGGCTTTATTGGCGGTGAGATACTAAGATGATGGTCAGGTACGTTTGTTTATTTATAATATTAAATAACTTGCTTCTCCGTCCGTGCGTTGCATGTGCCTTCGTAGATCACCCTCTGAGAGAAGGAATAGGTGTTAGATTTTTACTCTCAAAACCTTCGTCGCCACCCACCTTCAAGATCATTTGGATTTTCAAACTTGCCAGCGAGAAAACCACGGCCTAGTGGCCTGAAACACACATGCACAGTCTCAGAAACGTGGAGCATATAAAATAAAGAAACATCGCTCACGAGTACGCCGCTATACCAATTCCAAGCTCGGATGAAGTGGCAAGGACTTTTATATGTAAAGGGTAAGTATTTTACCATAATAAATAGTCTGCCCGACCTTTCTTTGTTTCCTCTTCGTATGACCATGGGCTGACTTCGATCTCGACCAAGGCGATCGGATGTACCTATTCAGCAAGTCCATCAATTCAGTTTTTCCAGCTCGAGCAAGGTTCTTGATGGCTTACTAAATGTGCACGTCGAAGTGTTTCCGCCCTACACTCAGACAGCCCAATATAATCAAACAGGCCATCCTGGACGAGCTGCGCCAGGCTCCGTATTTGATCTTCGACGGGAATATTGGGATCAACTCGTGCCCCCTCGAAGAGGTCGATCCTCTTCGTTCCATTCAGCTTCGCAATGGAGTTTTCGACGCTTGCTCTCAAGTTCTCCGCACTGCAAAAATATAAATGCAGGAGGAAATTAGAAGTAATTGCCCTGAGTGGCCGAAACTCATTGCAAGGTTGTAAACTTACGAGCAATCAAAGCCGATGTTATCCCTCGTCCTTCCGCCCTGATTATAATTTATAAGATCTCAGCCCAGTACACGACAACGTTACAGCCTTATCATGATGTATGATCTTTGAATTACCTTAACAGAAAGGAAAGCCTTATCTGCATATTCAGGATACTTTCCGAAGAATCGGGCGAGAAGCTCGAGGTTTGCTTCAGGAGGATTGATGCCGTAGAATTCGGCTGGTTTATATCGTAAATAATCAGTTGTGAATATGACACTGATAGCAAACGACTTACCGCTATTGATTAGCATCTTGGTCCCATCAGGGACCATGTCGAGTGAGGCCTTGATCGATTCAAAACATTGCTCGTCGGGGACCGAGGTGGGCTTCCATCTATCCATAAAATGTCAATGACGGAGTTTAGTAGCCATAAATAAGTCTCCTCAGACTGTTGTTCCTCACGTCATGAACATAAGGCCATGCTACACAACCAGCAATAACAAGAAGTCAATATCACTACGTCGAGTAACTTGAATATGACAACGTAGTAAACTCACGCCAACTTTACCGAGCCGGATGGCACTTCCGCCAACGGTGATCGTAGTAGAAGGGATTTTCCGTGTAGACTCGGGCATTGGTGTTGATATTGCTGGAGTAAGTTGCCAGTGTACGAGGGGAGTATTCGGACAAGGCGAACCCCACCTTTTTATATATCCTATTCCAACGCTAAAATGAAGAAAGTCAGTCCGGTCGCACCATATCATGTGGATCCGTTTCTGAGGACCCCATCCGCGGCTGACGTGCGTAATCTCACGGGCCACGGCTTGTGCTCGTCCGTCCACTCGCAAATGCTAAGCGCCGTGCCGTATGTAGTCGTCATCGATCTAACCTGAGGAAGTCTCAGACTCAGTGCCGCACATACGCGTCAGCAACCATTGTCGTTTCCTTTCCGTTTTGCACACGTCGACGGTAATTCGATGGTTGAATTTGGTCTGCATATCTAGGAAGTTCGATCATCTCTTGAGATGGCCGACTCTTCCATGGAGCCAATCTTGCGATCTTCGTCGGAGATGGCTGGTCGTGCTTCCTAAATCCATTAGACCATAGCGCCAACGAGAGTTCAGAGCGGACTCGTCAGCTGTATCGATCCCATATCCTTTGTTCAATCTCAGTGACTAAACATGGAAGATTCAATCGAAAAAAAAACACTAGAAAAACTGGAGGTGGTGGATAACAAATTTTTCCTATCAATACAAATTCCCTTCCTATAAACTACAAAGACACATCCACATCCCACCTTATCCCATTTCCGCCTCCTTCCATCACCCTTCAAAACGACCTCAACGAAATCTGTGGTCTCCCACTCCCTTGGCCCGCCCCCGCCCCTCTTGAGCCAATAGCAGCCCTTATACTGCTCTCTAGACACTCCCGCGCACTCGCGTCCATCTTGGCCGTCGCTTCTTTGAACGCGGCCGGGGAGCTGGTCGCGAATGAGAGGATCTGGGAGAGGGCGAGGGCGTGGAGAGGGGGTGGGGGCGAGGAGGAAGTGGTTGTTGATGATGTGGAAGGAAAGGGGGAGAGGAGGAGGGAAAGAGCTGGGAGGAGGATGGCTAAGAGGCGGGGTTCTGGTAAAAAACATGGTTTTGTGTCAGTGTAGTACTCGAAGGGAAAGAGAGGAAGGAAAGAATCCGGTAAAGTGAAGGAGACAACAGAGACAACTCACGGAACTCAACAGGCGTAGCCCCAAAGAACGCCGCGAACGCCTTCAAAAGCTCGTCCACACCCTTCACATCCGTCGCCATCTGTGCCGTCTGCTGTTGTTGCTGACCTGCACTTTGGCTCTGCCCTTTCGCGGTGGCGGCGACCGAAGCTATATACTCGATCATCCCAGGGAAGAGAAGCCTCGTGCAGTGTTTGAGCATGACGTTCCCTGCTAGACCCGCGAGGATGATCGTCTTGACACAATGCGCGGCCGTTAGCGAGACCTACAGCATAAACGCACGAATGCATCGATTTGTTGATTAGAATGTACCCAGAGGAACAGAGGATGGATATAAGTTGAGCAAACTTTGAACACTTCAAAGATGAAAGATGACAGACGAATGGCGCTTTCGTACCTCTTTCACTAAGAGTTTCTGTGAGATGAGCGAACAACAATACTCCAGCGCCGCTTCGCTGAACCCAGTTTGAGGGGGTACAACCGTAAGGATAAGGACAGACGCCAACAAGTTATTGGTGACCTTCATCGTGGACACAACGCCCTCTCGGCCCCTACAAAAACCAAAATCAAAATCAAACGAACATGCGTGCGAACATTCGATAAATTTCAGTCAGGAAGATAAAAAAAAGGAATTAAACAGAACACGCACCTCATCTCGTCGATATTCACTAAACAGGCTGAGAACAACCCATGAACGAGCTTTGAGAAGCGCTTCGAGGCCGCAGGAGACGACCCGGACGAAGGAGGCGCGTCCAACAGCGCTTTGAGGCTCTGCAACGTCGGTCCCACCAGATCAATTTCAGTCTTCTCCTCTTTGAGCAATTCTATATTCGTATATTCGTATGAGGTCGGCGCAAGCGAGTTGAGCCAGACCCAAACTCAAATAGCAAATATACGAAACCGAACGTACCGGCGTATAAGCAAACAGCGACGGCCCTGATCTCTTCTCTCGACTCCGGCTCTGAGACTTCGCCAACGGCCATGAACGCTGAAAACGCAGCTTTGATGAGAGCGATCCTGTCAGCAGGAGGGTCGGACGTGACTATGCCATCAGAATTGTTTTTTAAGGGGGGAAGTAGCATACGGAAGATGAGTTCAGTGAAAAAGACGGCGTAAGGATAGTGTACGCACAAATTCGTGCACTCCCTGTCCCCGAGATGGCGTTCCGCAGAATGTAAGCGCATATACGAAGACATTGTTTCAGCGGCCCATCCGAACCGTCATCCCCCCGTCCATTCCTACAACGCAATACCCGTCAACACACGTTCCTCCAAAGCGAAAACCATCCACCATCCACCAAACGCAGATAGAATCAAATAGACACTCACGCAGCCGCAGTCGCAGTTGCACCCATATTCCCCCTTTGCCCAACCGCAAACGCCTTGACGACCTCCACAAGCCCAGCCTGCACCCCCGCCGCCTCCGTCATCGCCATCCGGAACCAAAGACTCACCACCTCCTCGAAAATCGCCTTCCCTTCCGGCCCCGCGGCACTTAAGAGCGCCTTCCCGGAGTACTCGGGCCGGACGAGGCTCTGGAGCGCCTCGAGCGCGATGAGCGCGTTTTTGCGGGTTAGGGACGAGGGCGTCGAGTCTGCTGAGGAGAGGGAGAGGGACTCGTACGTGAGGCCGAAGAGGGGGAAGAAGAGTGCTGTGGGTTCCGTGCGTGGGGGCGTGGCCGTGGATGCAAGTTGGGACTGCGATGAAGTAGAGGGGGGCGCTTCGAGGCCGTCCATTGCTGCGAGAACGTACGGGTCGTCGAGCTTCATGGCGCATGCGACGGCGTGCATGATCGTTGGCCAGAACTTTTCGTAATACTGCACAAACGCACGTTAGTCACCGAGCACCGGACATCGAGCGCCAAAAGCCCAAAACAACAACAAGAGAATCAAATCGGTCGTAACTCACAGGTAACAAAACCTCCCTCCCAAGGCTCGCATACGGCGCCTCCATCGTCCCCCCGCCATCCTGTCCACCACCCATCCCCACCTCCGAATCACTCTTGATACTCGCATAATCCCTCAACGCCGCGACCCACAGCGGGCCCAGCGTCTTCTGGTGCGGCTTCACGACATCGTTCAGGTAGCTCCGTTCGGATCCGGAGGTGGCTGCTGCGACCTGGAGCTCGGCCCAGGCGGCGAGGGAGGAGATGCGGAGCATGACGGAGGCGTTTGGGGAGAGTTCTTGGGCTTCGCCGAGGGAGAGGGTACCCGATTCTGATATAATGAGTTTTTTCACCGTTGAAGGTCGTCAATAAGAAGACGAGAAACGTAAAAAAAAAAGAAAAAGAAAAAGACGTATAGAACGGACCTTTCGACTGCTCCAGCGCGCTCGTCAACAACCTCAATATGCGCCCCATCCTCCCCACCTCCCTCACGATCCCGCTCCCCACGAACACCGCACACACCTGCACGGCGCTCGCCAGGATCTCCGGCGTCGAGTCCGCCGCGAACGCAGGCGTGAGGGCGGCGGTGATGGGTGCTTGGTGCTGTTCGAGCAGGAGCGAGGAGGGGTAGTCCGGGTCTGGGGAGGAGGCGAAGACCTACGAGAGAGTGGGCCGTTAGGTTCTATTCTTTTTTTTTTTGCTCGTTTCGATACTACGCACCTCAATGACATCCCTCAACAACCCCAGCCCCTCCAGCCTAATCTCCATCACATAACTCGCGCTACTCCCAAACGCCATCCTAATCAAGTCCGGCACGCGACTCACCAACAGGCTCCCGACGCCCTTCGCCGTCATCCCGCGCGAGCGCGCGTAGGGTATGTCGAGATGTTCGCGCGCGAGCGGGGTGGTGCAGATGGTGTGCAGGCAGCGGAGCGCAAAGAGCTGGGTGCGCCAGCGGGAGGTTGGGGAGGGGGAGGAGGTGCTGGTGTTGGAGGGGATGGAGACGGAGAGGGATTGGCCTTCGTCGTCTCCTGCGATGGGTTTATTATCCCTACCACCTCCACTACCGCCGTTGATGCTGCTGTTCCCACCAGTACCAGCACCAGTACCATTATCAGCTTGCCCCGACCCGGACCCGGACCCGGAAGCAGAGACGACCTGCCCCGCCGTCGTCCTCATCATGATCCTCTGACAAAGATCAATCCACGCCCCAGGGTTCAACACCCCCGTCCTCTCCACCCACACCCCAATCACATCCCTCACGCCCTCGATCCCCGGGTCGCCGTCCAGCATGCCAAAGAGCTCTTCCACGAGCGCGTCTCCGCCGCTTGCGCTCTGGCTGATGGCGAGCGCGTCGCGCTGGACGAGCTGGTAGAGCGCGTTGATGGCTGCGAACTTGAGTGGACGGCGGGCGTGTCGGTTAGAGGAGCCAGGGGCGGAAGAGGAGTGCGAAGAGGAGAGGTGTGTACGAATGCGGGCGAGGAGGGCAGGAAGAGGGACGAACGAAGGCGCGAACATGAGCAAATGCTGCGTACACTTGATCGCCTCCACCCCAACCCCCTCGTCCCCCTCCTCCATCAACTCCCCCACAAGATCAAGCACCAACTCCCTCGTCCTCGCCGCCTCCCGAATATCCGGCCCCAGCACCGCAACAAGCGCGTCCACGAGCTGACACACCACCTGATACACCGGGTGCGTCCCCTTCAGATTCGCGTTCCCCACGCTCGGCCCGCCGTCGGGGTCGTGCGCGTCGGACAAATACAGCTTGAACGCCATCCCGAGCGTGGACGCCACGAAAGGCGCGTAGGCGAGGCTCGCGGCGTTCACCACCTGTGCCAAGGCGCTTAGAGCCCAGTAGTGCACCACGGGGTGCGGGTCGTTGCCCAGGCTCATCAGCACGTTCACCGTCGTCTTGAGCAGGGGGCCTGCGGCGAGCCCGCCGACGTGTGTGTAGATGGCGCCGAAGGCGAGGGCGCAGCCTGCGCGCGCGTGCGGGTCCCGGTTGGAGACGACGGCGTCGACGAGGGTTTTCGTGAGGGAGGTGAGGAAGGTCGTGGAGGAGAGGCTGGCGAGGCGGCCGAGCGCTTCGGAGGCGGCGTGTCGGAGGAAGGGGTCGCCTGCGCTGTTCACTAGGGCGTCCTGGAGGAAGGCGGAGAGCATCTCGCCGACTTTGTCGTCCCCGAAGGTTTCTTTGCACCGTCTTGAGGAGATCACGTTCGTGGTGGTGGAGGAGGTGGAGGTGGCTACGCGGAGGGCGAGGGCGATGGCGACGGTGGCGTTCACGACGACGGCTGCCTTGCGTCCTGCGTTTTTCTCGAGTTTGGGCGAGCGCGTGGAGGAGAGGACAGAAGAGAGGAGGGCGCGCGTGGAGGTGGTGTCTTGCAGCGGGAGGAGGGAGGCGAAGAGCTCGATGGCGGCGTCGACGACGGCGGTAGCTTGCGGGGGCGGTTCGGGCCATGTGAGGTCCGTACTAGTGCTCGCACTGACACTGACACTGACGGACGAGTGACCTAGCGAGCTCGTTGTAGACGTGGATTGGCAAAGGAGAAGGGGGTCGAACTCGAGTGAGCCAAGGATAGGTTGGGTGATCTGCCACGAAACGCAGCCCAATCAGCCCTCTCTCAAAAAAAACGGAGACCAAAAAACCAAAACGACACTCACCAAATCATCCACCTTCGCCTCAATCGAGTCCCTATTCAACCTATCCCTCCGTCCCCCCAAATCACCCTTCCCAATCCCCCCATCCCCATCCTCTCCCTCGTTCCCGCCCACCCCCATCCTTCCACAAAGCGTCGTCACCCCATACGCGTACCCGTCCCCCTTCTCCGGGTTCCACAGCCCGCCGAAGCTTCCGCTGGCGGAGGCGATAGCGGCTTGGAGGGCGCTCCCCTGGAAGCCCTCCGCGCTGGAGAAGAGGGCGGCGGTGGAGTTGAGGAGGGAGAGTTGGGTGGGTTCGGGGAGGGCGTGGGTCGTGGTTGATTGTGCTGATTGTGTGTATGGGGCGGGGGTAGTCGAGGAGGGGGAAGGGGAGAGATGGGAGAGGTAGGTGAAGGATTGGTACGTGAGGCGTCGGAGGAGGGCTTCGCGCGACACAGCGAGCACCGTCGATGGATGGTCCGTCATACCACCGACGCCATTCGCACCGGTACCACCACCCCCTCCAGCACCCCCGCCCCCACCAACACCCTGCCCAGAGCCACTCGCGGACAGCTGCACGGCCTGCTGCTGCGAACTCACAAACGCGTTCGCCAACGCCAGCGCGTTCCCCACCAACCCCGCCAACCGCCTCACGACGTCCCTCGAGCCCAACACCCCCGCATTATACCTCAAGAAACTCCGCACAGCGCCCAACGCACACGCCCTCACCCCCAACAAGAACGCCCACTCCTCCATATCGCGGCCCCCTCCCCCGCCCGTGCTGTCCTTCGTCGAGGGTTTCGGCAGCGCGTTCCGCCAGAGGACCAAGAGCTGCGGGAGGTGTGCCCGAACGAAAGCGGGGCCGAGGGACATGAGGCCCGCGAGGATCGTCCAGCTCACCTCGATCTCGACGCTCGCGAGCGCCATGCCGTGCGTGCCTGCGCGCCGGAGGAGGGAGGTCGCCGTGTCGAAGACTTTGGCGGAGAGGTCCGCGGAGACGTACAGGGGTCGTTGGGGGATGGCGGCGAAGAGGGCGGCGAGGGCGGAGGCGTGGCCGACGGCGCGGGTGGTGAGTTCCGTTGGGGGCGCGGTTGTGGGTGCGGGTGTATTCGAAGGGGACCCGTGGTGACCTCCAGAGAGCGTGTTGAGGGTGGACATGTCGCGTTGGAGGAGCTCGAGGACGTTAAGGACGATCTTGGGGATCCGGAGGGGCGTCGCGAGACAGAACGCCCTCAGCGCCCAACAAGCCGCCACGCGCGTGCCCACCGCCGGATGCTCCAGCAACGTCACCAACGGCGCCTCCAACGCTTCTTGCACCGGCGGCGGCGCGTTCCCCAGCTGCTGCACGAGCCCCGCGACCTCCTTCAGCGCGACGACGAGGACGGACGCGTCTGGTGCCGTCTGGTTGGGCATGAGCGCGGGCCATTTCCGGAGGTACGACCGGGAGAGCTCGAGGATGGCGCTGATCTGGCCTTGTTCGGAGAGGAGGCGGACGCCGATGAGGTCCCGGAGGAGGATCCCACTGAGTTTGGTGATCAGGAGGGTGTCGTCGCGTGCGTTCGGCGGCTGGGGGCGGGAAGACACGACGATCTCGGAGAAGAGGTGCTTGACGAGGATAGCGTAGTTGGCTTCGACAAAGTCCATCCCGAGCGTGGATATGAGCGACGTGTAGAGGTCGAAGATCCCGATTTTGGTTTTGCGCGTGCATGTGGGTTTGTTGAAGTGCGTGGAGAGGCACGCGAGCATGTCTGCTGGTGCGAGGATGGGCTTGTGCGCGGACTCGAGGGCGATGGCGCTCGGGCCGTCGCCGTCTGCTTCCAGCGAGTCTTGTGCGGGTGTCTTTGGAGGAGGAGGGAGGGCTTTGGGAGTTTGGGTGGAGGCGAGGATGTGGCCTGCGAGACGGGCGAGAGACCTGCGGGTTTCCTGGTCCGCGTTCTCGAGGGCTTTGACGCAGGCGGTGACGATGGTGTCCACGTCCGAAACGGAACGGTTCCCGTCGTCGATAGGGTAGAGCACAATGAGAATCTGTATAGACATACGTTCAGAACGATCACAGAAGAAACAACAGCAGTCGTGACACGGACCTCTGCTGCGGCGCGTTGGATGGGCATGGCTTTGTCCGAGAGCGCGTTCCGAGAATGCTTGAGGATATCTTTTGTCGTTGCATCGGACACGGCACGACCGGCTGTAGCGTACGCCTTGCGCAAGGCCGTGAGGGCATGGCAACGCAGCAGCACGGACTGGAGAAAGCGTCAGCAGAGAGTTAAAAGTTAAGAGTGAGGGGTAACGGACGCTTGAGCTCGCTCGAAAGTTCTTTAGACAGAGGAGGGCGGTCTCCGCCATCAAGGACATCATCTGACCGCCCAATGCGCCCATGAGCTCGCCAATA
Source organism: Hymenochaete sp. R1 (assembly GCA_019400425.1). Lineage (NCBI taxonomy): Eukaryota > Fungi > Basidiomycota > Agaricomycetes > Hymenochaetales > Hymenochaetaceae > Hymenochaete > Hymenochaete sp. R1. The sequence continues at coordinate 45,379 of JAFREE010000108.1, forward strand.
CAGTAAAACGCAGCGCTAGAAAACATTGAAATCAAAAGAAACGCATGACAAGAGTGGGGAATGAACTAACACTTTCTTCCTCTCTACATCCTGGGCCTTCATGTCAGCGACGGACTTGAAGAGAGTCTGGATTGTATCGAACATGGTCCTCGTCTCGCCGTTCTGGTATAGCAAGACGAAGCATTGTGCGATGAGGTTACGAAAAGGGCGGCCAGGTTGAGGGAAGGGTGGGGAGGAAGACAAGAGCTTGAGGAGGGTGGATTGGATGAGAGCGGTGGATAGTTTGAGGACGTCTGAGGAAGGGTTGGATGAGAGGAAGGAGCGAGTGGATGAGAGGTAGTGTAGGAGGTAGATGTCCCCCTCGTCTCCTGCAAGTTTTGACTGTAAAATGAAAAGTGAGATAGTGTGTACATATACAGGAGAGAACTGACTTCATCTAGGACTAATTCTGGAGGAACGCTCATCGCAGCCACTCTCCACGCTTTGAGTCCTCTCACTCGTCGGAAATCAATATTAATGACAACGGAGTAGCGTCGATCTGCAGATCTCTAGCACCACCATCTGACACTCGCACTCTAGTGCCGTACCCACAGTCGTCGCCCCCTCTCCTCTCCATACGTACTCGCACTAGCACTATAGTACTCGACCCCTCACCCGCACCCGTCTCAACCTCAATCTTTTTCTTTATCCAACCAAGTCGGGTCCCCACTCGTCACATACATACTCCCCCCCCCCCCTCTGTAATCGAAAACAGTCACGGTACACACCACCTGTCCACTCGAGGGCACATACGACTCGGACTCGGGATAGCCTGCGATGAACCGTGAACCGTGAATGACGCGGAGCTGGGGTTGACTGCTGTTTCATTGTTTCGACAATGACGCCGTTTACGCTCAGGGAGGTCTTGGACGAAAAGTCACTGCCGGTGTGTACAAAAATGGTGCAGTACAGTTCGAGTTGGAGTTTGGAGTTTGGAAGCAAGGACGGTGAGCGGGAGAGAGGGAGGCGAAGGCGGAGTCGACGAGGTCAGGTCAGGTTAGGTCGGCTTCTTTTCTCTTCTGGACACACAGACCACAGACCGCACACATGAAAACATCGCGCAAAAGACGACAATTTCGGACAAGTCTACACTCACTGGTCTGCACATCCCCGTCACCGAAACAAACCACAAGTAACCTCAGCGCTCGTCCCCACAATACCCCCCCCCCCCCACCCGTTTGTTACCCTCAACCGCGTCCCCGCTCCCGCTGTCATCGACACCGAGGACAAAAAAGATCGTCGAGATACTTGTAGGATCAACGGCGGGGATGCTTATGGTAGGGCTTGCAGAGGATGCAGAGATGTAGGAGATTCGAGGAGAGGTCAATGCGTAGGTCGGGAGCGTGCCCGGGAACAGAGAACGTCCAACGTACGGTGGATGAAATCAAAGCGTTGCAAGCCCTCACGCTGAACACCAAGGCTAAGGCTCGTTCCCAACATCGTTCCCTCTCCTTCGGTATTAGCCCCTCCTTCGACCCAAGACCCACCCTTCGCAGCCCTAGCACTAGTACCAATAACGGCAAAGCCGATTTGTGAGAGAAAGGGGGAAACCACCTGCAGGACGAACGAAGAAACATAATATTAATATAAACAGAGTATGGGCGGCAAGCAAGGCGCCCAACCGGCTTCGCTTTATACTTCATACTTTATATTACCAGCAGCCCTCGCCCTCGCCCTCGCCCTCGCCTTGGACAACCCCGTCCCTTCCTCCCTTACCCCTCCCCCCCCCCCGCGGGCCCAACTCCTAACTACACTGCCAAACTCGTATGCTTGCTCATTGATCCGTTACGCCTTCCCCGCACCGGACGGAGATCCCCACAAGGAACTTAGAAAACCCGCTCTTGATGGGACGACCCCGCCTGATCCCCATTCCTAACTGGTACTTAATACCAGCTGGCCCGATGTCTGGTCAGTTGACCTGTCCATAGACCTCCCGCCAGCGCCAACACCGGAGAGGTCATCGGTCATCTGGAAGGACCTGGGCACCGGTACCGGCTACGGCTCAGGCTCAGGCAAGACCCTAGGCCTGCCAGGATCCCTCAGAATCCCTCCTCCGCACCTAACTGACCTGACCCCCCGCCATAAAGGCCTTGCGAGCAGTCACTGGTACTAATACTGCCTTCGTTGCCTTCGAACACAATCCCGTTGCCCTCTGACCTCTGACCTCTGACCTCAAAGCCCGGACCGTCCTCACATCCACTAACATTGATATCGACACTTAGTACCTAGTGCCTCTAGAGTACTACCAAAACTATCAAAGTCGGGGGTCGGGGGTCAGGAGTCTCTCGTCTCTGGAGTCGGAAGTCTGCGATACTCGAGCTGGTAGGTATTGGTACCCCGAGTCTTCTCTCCCGTTTCTGCGTACGTGTACGTGTGTGTCTCTGCCTCTGCAATACGCCGCGCTGGTGTCCTGTTAAACGCGATATTCAAGATGCCAACGTACGTACGCAATGATACGATGAGGTCGGAGTGCAGAGGACGATAGAGGACGAAGGGGAGGGGTGCAAGCTTAATAATACAATATGAATGTAGCATTACAGTAGACGATAGTATTGAGATCCCCAATCAATCTCATGGCCTCAGACGTAACCACCCACTTCAGTTCAGTTCGTCGGAATCATACAGTGTACAACACACAGGATTTCCCAGCACCAGCACCGGGACCAGCACCAGCACTTGACCTAAAAAAACTCTTCACGACCGAAGCCCCTCGGAGTCCCCATCTATAACACATGGGCTACGTATGGTTCAAGCTAGCAAACCCAAAGAAGAAGAAAAGAAAAGAAAAGCCGAAGAGTAGAGTAGATTGATTTCAGTATTTGCCTATATCTATATTACTACACACATGAATGGTTTCCTCCCCTCTCCAAGACAAAGACAAAGACCAAATACCAAAGATTCAAACCAGAGAAAAGAAAAGAAAACCCACCATCCCACCAATCCCCACGGCATTCATTGGCACTGAATGCCTACAGCGCAGGCGATGGAACGTCAGCAGGAAAAGTGGGCGGATAAGAAAGTAGAGACCAGACGAGAAAACCCGAGAGAAAGAGAGAGAACGGGAAATGGGGAGAAGGAAAACCCCTACAATGTATCGGAGACGATGAGGGTATTATGGTATGAGCATAGTGGGGTGGGGGGCATGAGGGAGACGTGGTATAAAGTAAACCAAAACCAAGACGCATTAATTGAGTAGAGAAAAGGGATAGAGAAGGGGGGAATAGGTGAAAGGTGACTCGAGTGCACGTCACGTTTACACTCTCTCCTCCCCTCAGAGGACCGCCAAGACGCCTGCGAACAGCCCACCTAGGAGCGTCGCTGCGCCCGGTACCAGCAGTCCTTTCTTAGTCCCCGAGCTCGAGCTCGATCCCGATCCCGAGGCAGTAGCAGACGCAGCCACCGCCCCCGATCCCGACGCACCAGACCCGGACCCAGACCCAGACCCAGCGACAGCCCCGCCCGTCTCGATCGCAACAGGCATAGCATACACAACCCCCGTCGTCGTCATCGTCAACGCGCCCTCAAAGTCCGCCTCGGTCTCCTCCGGCGTGTTCTCGACGTACACGTTCGTGCACGACGCGGGGAGCGGGGAGGCGTTCGAGCCGAGCGCGGCGTTGTCGATGGAGGCGAACCCGCAGACGACGCCCTCCGAGAAGGTGTACGAGGACTCGGTTTGGTAGACGTTGACGGAGACGTGCGTGGCGTCTTGGACGACGGTGACTGTGTGAGCGAGCGAGCGAGTGAGGTTAGTTCGTGTACTTTTTTTTTCTTTGAAGCGAGAAAGAGGAGGGGGAAAAAGGGAAAAGAGAGCGTGAACGTACTTGTCTGCTCATACGTCTCCGTACCGTAAACGTCATCACTATACGTTTCCCCGTAGCTCACGACATACGTCGTCCCATCCGCACCTGTGCCTACAACCTGCCCCTCGAGGCCAAGATCGAACTCAGCTGCGGGCAGGTCGCTGGAGTCTTCTGCGTCGATGACGCCAAAGACGAGATTGGCGGTCGTTGCCGGGTCGGGGGATGGAGCGGCGAACGCGCCTGTTCAGGGAGAGGGGTTGTTCAGAAGGTTTACTAAGGAAGTATGTGAGAAGCATGAGGACGTACTACGGATGAAGAGGGCGAGGAGAGAGGCTTTGACGGTGTTTGTGAAGATCATTTTTTTATTCTTCCTTTTCAAGTGATTTGTTTTGAATGTTTTTGTGCTGTGTTGTAGACTTGCTTTCCTTCCTTCGAGCCAAAGAACGACTGGGAATGTGCAGAGCGAGCGAGTGGAACGAACGAATGAAGGAGGAAGGGGCAAGGGCAGCGAGCAACGCAACGCAGAGGGGCAAGGGAAAATTGAGAACAAGACAACGCCATCAAAGACAACGGTCGACCCAGTTCTTATACTCCGGATCCTCCCAGTTAAGGTACTCCTGCCCAGACAGACCCAGTTGAGCCCAGTTCCCCGCGCTACGCCCATATCCACGCGCAACAACTAAATCCCCCGACGTTGATGCGCCAGGCACACTTGCACTGCTTATGCGCACTGTGAGCAGTCCCGTCTCGTCCATCCAGTCTCAAAAGCACAGAGAAACAACACGGCGGGGAGAAACACACGTACGCGATCAGACGACGTGGTAGGAAGAACGAATTCGCGCCCGGGAAGGAGTCGTTGTGGATCAATTAGCACTGCCTCCGCTCGTTGTCGCTACAGTTTCCCGCCGTGGTCTTTGCGTCCTCGTCGCCGTTGTTGCGTATGTATTGGACCCGAGCATGCCTCTCAGCACCGCCAGTGAGTGAGGGAACTGAGCCCGACTGACCGACCGACTTGCGCGGGTTACTAGTTATGAGTTGCTGTTGGTTGTAAGAGGTAAAGTACGAGATCCGAGCCGTTGCTTGCTGATGCTAATGTCGTCGTCTTGTTAAGTGGTAAAGTGGTAAAATCAAGACATCAAATACCAGTAGCACTGGTGTTGCTGATGGTGATGGTAAGTTTCTTGAAGCTTCCTTTCAACACGCTACACTCCCCGTACGAGACTAGGACATGGGATGGATGATGATCAATCGCCGGATCGTCAAGAGCGCGCGTTGATGATGAACGCAAGTCAAGTCACACTGGCTCACAGTGTGCGCCTCGCGCCTGGCAACGGTATTTCAAATTCCTAGCATATTCCAAACCATCCCTGTCACTATTGAGCGAGAAGAACAGACAAACGCGCAGGTGTCGCCGTTTCCTCATCCTCCTTATCCAACAATTCGAGCAATCAAGTAGTCAAACTCGAATTCATATCCATTTCAACGTACAGCAAGACCACCAAGCAAAGAATGAAGGAAAGAAAACGAAAGGAAGAACGAAGATAACATAAAAACACATGATTTGACAAGATATAACAAAAGGCACCGCTCTAACGGTTGCACATGGAACATAATCACAAATGATGAGTCAAAAAAAGAGAAAGAAATAGTGAACGAAATGAAAGGGGAGAATGGTTATCAAATGGTTATATGGGTGCTGTGTTCGTGTATGCATATTGCATGAAAGAAAACGAAGGCAGTGGAAGCACAAAATTGGATATAAACAACGGTGAAATGAAAGAGAAAAAACAAAACCCAACGGAAATGCAGGGACAATACGAGCGAAGTCAAACGAACGAACGAGGCTAAATCATCCTGAACCCTATCGCCTTCCGCCTCTCACCCAACCCCGAGGCCTTCCCATACTACGTCCCCTTGGAGGTAAAGGTGGCGGAGGCGAATGCCTATCCCTATCGTACTCCCCCCGCCCAACCTTACGATCCAGCTCCCTATCCCTCGCACGCACCCTCTCCCTCTCTCTGTCATAGTCATGCACCCTGTCCCTATCGCGGTCCCGCTCATGATCACGCGACCTATCGCGTTCTCGCTCCCTTTCATTGATGGTAGACCCGCGCCTGAAGGACGACGTTGACGTCGTAGGCGACAATGCTGATCCGTTTGGTCCACCAGTACCAACACTAACAGTACCACTGCCTACACCAACGCCAACACCCGAACCGACGCTTCCCAGAACGGGCGTGCTTGAGGGTGGTCCAGCTGATCCTCTCAAAGCACGCGGTCCACTCGGAGGCGGATGTCTTGCCGAAGCTGTTGCCACGCTCGATCCAAGCCCAAGACCAGCATTCATCCGCGCCATCAAGCCCGTCGGCGCAGCAGAAGGCGGAGGCGTAGTCCCCGCTCCAAAGTCTGGGGAGTTTGGTATTGGTGTCAACGACGACCCGCGTCCTTGAGATCCCGAAACATTGATGTTAACATGGATGGGCTCTCCTGGTTTTCCACCTGCCTGAGGCTGAGCTTGCGACCAACGAGTGAGCATCGCTTTGGGGCCGGTGGGCGGAGCAGGCGATAAGGAGCGACGGGCAGAAACAGCTCTCGGCGCTTTCGGAGGCATCTCTTCCCTCTGTGCCTGGACTGCCGAGAAACGAGTCGAGTTAGCATTAGCAAAGGCAGCGGGACGAGGGTTCGGCGTATACGGCGTGGTATAGTCACCCTGTTGCTGTTGCTGGGATTGTTGTCGCGGTTGAGAGACCGACAAACGGCGAGCCGTTGCCGCGGGAGATGGCCAATGACTACTTGTTATCTCCCCATCTTCTTCGCCTGGAGGCGTCGGAGCACGTTCAGGTTCAACACTCCTTTGAGGCGTTGATGTGGATCGCAGAGTGAGTCGTGGTGAGCTGGATGCACGCTGGTCCTTAACAATGTTCGAGGATACAGTACTGGTAGCTGACGGTGCTTTCAGCGGTGGCAAACCCTTGCCTAAGATCTCCGGAGAAGCCATCTTCAGTCCTGGGATCAAAGGATCTCCATTGTCATTGACGGGTGCCGGTACTGGTGGGGACGTGGACGAGCTCGCCTTGAATGATTGGAATGGTGCAAAGCTCTTGACTGAGGTGATGAGTTTTGTTAATGACTCCATCGATGGTGACGACCGAGCCGCCCCTATCGCCGGCGCGGTTGAGATTACTGGGTCGACCACCTGAGTAGATGGAGTACGAGGTGCTTCGTCTCCTCGTTCTTGATCATGCTCACGCTCCGTCCCATCTCCATCTGCAATCGATCGATTCCCAGTCGTCTCGGTTGAAACCACGCCTGCACTTGGTGTCACCGGGCTCGCCAACGCTGCCTTCGCAGCGGCAGCAGCTTCCGCTTCCTCCCGCTCCTTCTTCTTACGTTGCCTGTAATCGGCCATCGTTCGACGGACTTTTGTAGGTTCAGTAGGAGCGGCAGTGGTTAGCTGCGGACTGGCGAGGGGGTCGACTTCCATTGCATCGTGGTCGTGCACCTCATCGTGTGCTTGGGTGTCATCTGATTTAGGGAGAGCAGAAATAGGGCCTGGGGCTGGGGTTGATGATTCGACTGGATCTTCCGAGGACGGCCGGAAGTCGGTCTGTACTGTAAGGGGTGAAGCAGAACTCCTTGCTTTTTCATCATTGCTTAGCTTCTCGATCGAGGCTTGTATGACAGTGTCAGCAGGTAGAAAGTAGTGAATAAACGAACATAAGGACATACCATTCCCTTCCTCCCTCTGATCCTCGATGCTATTTGTAGCTTCAGACACATTGCTGATCTCCTTCTCGCCAACGACATCCTCTTCTACCTCTGGAACGGGCGACTCTGGCGATGATCGTTCCTCGACTTGAGCTTCCACAAGTGCGGCATCGGGGTCCAGTTCCGTCTCTCTGTCCGCCACGTTCTTGGGCTCCGATTCCGGGTCATGATTAGGTTCGGGTCCGATTTCACCCTCAACTTGCATCTCCATCTTCAATTCTTCCACGACCTCTCGTTCGGCTTCATCATCTCCATCAACATCCATACCATCTCCCTTCCCCGTATTCTGACTCAGGCTCGAACTCGAACGGCGAGAAACAGACCGACCTCGATTTTCCTCCGCCTTCTCTTCCTCTCGTCGGTCGACCCCGTCACCATCCTCAAGTTGCAACGCATTTCCCTTCGTAAGTGCTGCAGCCTCCATCAGCTCCTCCTTGAACAGCATCAACGGGCTCTCCACAGTGGGTACTGCCGCCGCATCGACAGCGTTCCCCGTGACCATATCTCCTTCACGAGCACCTTCGTCTTCCCGGAGCTCTTGTTCGTGGTCTGAATCTGGCGCGTGTTCTTGCTCGTGCACCTGCTTGGCCCGGGTGCGCTTGCTCTGCCTCTCCTTCGGCGCTGACGTCTTCGGCTGCTTCTTCCGACGTCTAGGGCTCGAGCGAGTCGACCTTGGTATATCCTCCTCGGGCAGTGCTTCATGTTCGGGAGTGAAATTGTCGCGGTCCAAGTCCAAGCACGCTTGAGAGTGTGTGGATGGAGAACGAGAGCGCATAGGCGTTAACGAGGAGTCTACAGACCTTGGTAGGCGTCGCGGCTCGGCGTCAAGATGGGGCGAGGCTTGAAGTTGTTGGCTCTTTTCAACTTCGTCAGCTTCAGCCTGTTCGTCGTCCCCTACACCTTCAAGACCATCCCCACTCACTGCTGCACCAACATTAGCTTCTTCAACAACGAGGGCAGGTGCCGTTCCTTCCCTGGAAACAGTCTCGTTCCTTGACAACGGCTGAGATACGAGAGGAGATAGTGAAGAGAACGACGTCGAAGCGGCGCGGCTTTGGCTCCGACCGCGAGACTGAGATCGAGACTGAGCTTGACTTGCACTTCGACCTCGATTCTGCATCCGAGGAGTAAGTTGAGCTTCGTTACCGTTGCGGTCACTGGCGTTTCGCGATTGAAGTTGATCATCCAGAGATTGAAGACCCTGAGTAACAATCGGTGTTGGCGTTCTTTCACATTCGACATCGATGCCCGCCGACTCCTTCCGCACGTCCGCTGCCCCAGCATCAGACAATGGCGGCGAGGCGGTCCGGGCTTTCTCCACCAGGGCCTTAGCCGGTCTTCCTCTCTTCTTCTTCACCTCCTTCCTCACACTGCCGTCATCGATCATATCGACCTCCATAGCGTTGGCATTTGTGATCGAGTCGTTAACCGCCCTTTCCTCATTTCGCCTCAGGTCACACTTATCCTCATGTTTGCTCTCGGTCCCGATTCCATCCATCTGCACAGACACGACTCCCGCGTCAGTCTTTTTCGATGGTGCCTTCGCCTTCGCCTTACGCGCACCAGTGCCAGTGCGAGGAAGTCTTGGGCTTTGTTTGACAGGAGACGCGACTTCGTCTGGAAAGACTGGGTGACTGTCTTCCTCTACAGGGGATACCTGAGCGGGTGTCACGAAAGTAACTTCAGGTGCTGGAGATGGCGTTGTCGTCTGCACTTGCTCATGAACAGGTGTTCGTTCCTCTTCCTCTTCCTTACCGATTTCCGTTTCTGCCTTGGACTGAGCTCGCAGTACTTCAAGAGGCGCGGGTGTGGAAGGCTTCGAAACACTTATCCGAGGTGACACCATGAACGAAGGGCCAGATTGTGCACCGTTCATTGCCTCGGGCCATGCAGTCGCAGACAAAGGTAGATTCGCAGGTGGCTGCACGTTCAGATTCATGTCGATGTCTAAGGAAGTAGGGGTAGGTCTAGATGAAGGCGACGCAGAGTGAGCGTTTCCGGTTTCTTCTACTTCCATCCCGACGTCTGCATCTGACACGCCTTCCTTTACATTCTCTTTCTCAGCGTTGGCGGGTATATCGATGATTGTGGGACTTGCCCTTGCCTCTACACCGACCGGAGCGGTAACGCTGGAATTAGAACCGAGACCCAGCTCTTTCCTGGATGCATGTAAAGGCGACACGGGATGCTCGTTCAGAAGGCTGAATAAAGACGATGCACGCCTATTCGACGGAAGTGAAGGAGGCGCCAGAGCCATGGTGGTAGTAGTCGCCGTTGTCGTTGAGGGCAAGTCTATCTCAGATTCGGGCTCTGACGTCGGTTCTGTTAAGATAGAGGTGGGCCAATTATTTATGCGAGAGTCAGGCTTCGGCGCTGGTGTAGGGGTGCGCGATGATGGGAGTGGGGGCATGCTCGCCTTACGAAGGTTCTTGTCTTGGTCATTGGCATCTATGAGAGTAAATCAAATTAGAAGATGCCAAATAGGACGAGGTGTATATAAATATGATAATAAGCATAGTAAGACGCACTTTGATCCTTCAAGACTTCGTGGACTGAACCTGGCGACGCTGGCGTGGCCGCATCCCCATCCATTTCCATCGCATCTACCTCGTTATCCTTATCCTGTACTGTACCCACCACCTCCCGCCCTTCACCTGCATTCTTCGCTCCCTCCGCCTCTTCCCTCTCTTTCCTACGTTCCGCGATCCACCTCTTGCGCATCTTCGGCGGCATCTTCTCCTCTTTCCTCCTCGTCCCTACACCAGCATCTTCATCATCCCGAGTGTCTGTGTCTGCCTTGAGGGACGAGCGAGGTGAGTGGGGCGATGGCGATGATGGAGGTGGTCTTAGGCCGAGTCCGAGACCAACAAGGTCTTCGCTGGAGGTAGAATTGACATTCTCGAGCAGCAGGTCGTTTATCCTTCCCAGCCGCCTCCCTTGATCTTTTCTGGGAGAAGCGCTCTCTACCCGTACCTCCGGAACCTCGCTAGCTGACGCGCTTCTGTTCGACATGGGAGTGGTGCTCGGATTCATCTCCTCACCTGATCGAAAAATCCCTCTTCGATCCCATTCGTCGCCCTCCTGAACCTCCACACCTTCTAGTCCACCCGCATCCTTCCCACCCACAAGCCTCGCCCTGAGCCCTCTCTTCGCACCAACGAGAGGTCCTCCCGGTTGAGGCTGCACCGAAGAGCTCCTGAGTCGTTCCTGCGCTTTCGCCTTTGCTTTCAAATGAGACCTTCTAGCAATTTCTTGCATCTCTCGAAGACTGCCAGGGTGCTTATTCTCAATCACATCCATCTCCGAGCCTTCTATACCTTCGACTTCTTCGTCAAGGTCCGACATACCATTCATTTGCAAGCTCGGCTTATCGATTGTGTCTCCTTCCGGTGATATTGAAAGTTCGAGAGGGCTGCTATGTGAGTACAAGTCTGGAGTCGGAGGGAAAGGGCGACCATCTGCGAAGGCTTCCATAAGTTTGAGTGCACAGTCCTTAGCTGATGAACCGCATGCACAGCTCACGAAGCTCGAACGGAGACCTTCGAGGATCGTGCGCATTTGTAATCGAAGACGGGCAACATAGTGCGGCCTAGAAGGTGCGTAAAAACATGAATGCAATATAAAACGAAGGTAGGTGTGTTAGTGAAGAGCAGGCGGGGCAATGGGGCGGATGAAAATGAACGAGATAAAAGTGTTAAAACGCACGTCATTGTACTAGGCCCACCCCTCATACCTTCCTCAACAAGCGCAGGCAACTGATGCACAACAGCTCCATCGTCCCATTCCCATCCAAGCACAACCTCCTCCTGCGCTTTAAGATCCCTCAAAGCATACACGGCAAACTTGAGCACTCCCTCATCGCCGTCCGCCACATCTCCTCCGGAATCGGGCCGATCGTTCAACGGGGATGCCTCGCTTGCGCCTTCTCCGTTCATTTCAGCGTCTGCGTCAACATTGGTCTCCGTGGCGTACGCATGCGAATTACGCCTCGCAACACCGCCTTTCTTCTTCTTAGAGCGGGTCGATGTTGAAGACGTGGCAACACCAGAGTCCTTGAAGCTGGTGCTGGCTTTAGCTTTAGCGCAGAGAACTGGTCGGAGGACGGCGTTGGGTTTGCATCCGGAACGGATGAAGCGGGCTTCGTTGCCTGTTGTGCGGGCATCGAGGGCGACGGATAGCGGTGGGGGGACGAGGTGGACGTGAGGTTTCGGCATGCCTAAATGAATTCACAGGCGAACAAGCGAGAGTTAGTAAGAAGCCGCAGCAGAAATCAAGAGAGGATTGATAATGATAAGAGTTTTTTGATGGGAAAGAGCGTGATGATAATGACGCATGATGGAAGAGGGCACTAACCAAGATGAGCGTATCCGTTGAGTGGGTCGGCGAGATAGTGTGCGCTAGGTATTACGGTCGAGGTGAAGGGTGTAATGAGATCCTCTCCGCGGACGGCCTTGGTCGTCTGTAAGCCGTATCTGGGCAGTCGGACAGCGGCTTCAACATCACTTACAGCAGCAACGGCATCGACGTCTTTACTCCTACCCTCATTGCCATTTACTCCATTGACAATGGCAAGGTCCCTTCCATTCCCATCCTTTTCCACGCAAACAACCTTTGCGCGTAACGGCGAAGCGGGTGGGAAGAGCGAGAATGCGGTGACCCCGCGCCAGTTGTGTGCGGAGTCGGTGAGCTTGGCGCGCGTGGACGGATGTGGGACACGATCATCGTCGAGGGGTACATACGCACCCCGCCAATCGTCTTCGGCATCGATCAAACCGTCTCCAGGAATCGTCACCGTCTCAGTCACTCCCGACCCATTCACAACGATCCCAGCACCGCCAGCAATACCCAATCCTGTATTCGCATTCGGAGCAGTGTTCGAACTAATGTCTGTTCCCGCGGTGGCGGGTGTCCCATCCTTATCTCTGTCGAGGTTTCCGGCAGCAACGACGGCGAGCCTTTGAGGTGCTTCAATAGTGGTTGAGGAGGACACAATTGCTGATCCCATATGAGTGCTGAACGGCTTGTTGGGGTTCCTTCTCCCTCGTCTCTTGCCCTTCTCCGAGTCCTTTCTCCCCGACCCTACGGCATTCCCCGTCCCGACGCCTCCTCCTACATCCTCCTTTCCAGGTGTGGACCTCACCCCTGCCCATTGTTCAGCATCTCGTCTTCGCCGCTCGATCATCTCCGAATGGAGCCAGTGCTTTTGATATTGGCGTGCGATGGCGTGGTCGACTGGGCGGGGATTGCAGGAAGCGCATACCCATTCATCCGAGGCACCAATGGAGCCCTGTCTGAGACCGTAGCAGTACATATGGGACCAGGTTCGACAGCGGTCGCATTGTATCGTGTTTCCGTCATCGTGGGTGTAATCACATATACAGGAGATGTCGTCGGACTGGGCCGGCGGCGACAATTGCTGTGACTGTGGCTGACGCTGCTGTTGGGGCGTCGAGAGGAGCTGTTGATGAACATTGCGAGGGCGCTGAGGAGACGGATACCAAACGTCCGATGAAGGAGTGTGGTCGGGCGTGGGCGTTGAAAGCGGATGAAGGTGCGAAGGCGAATGTGTGATGTTGGCGAGATTCGGGGTTGTGTGGGTTGATGGCGAATGCGACGTGTTAGAGGGCCTCTTCCTCTTGGCTGGAATTTGGGGAATTGAGTGATAGTTTATATGTGAGTTGTTGAGAATGTCTGGAGAGTCGGGAAGAAGCAACGCTGAGCGACTGCTGTGGCCATTCGGCACGGGCAGCGTGGAAGCTGCAAGAGGGAGATTGGACGCCGTCGTGATGAAGTTCTGGCGGTAGTTGCGTCTTCGTCGTCTTCGTCGTTGTCGTCGTTGTCGCCTGTTGTCGTCGTTGTGAAAATTGTACTCGTCGTCGAGGCGGGATGCGAATGATGGATGAGGGCAGGATGATGGTGGTGGTAAGAGGCGAAGGGATGTAAAATACAGAAAACGGTGGTCGTCTCTGAGTCTGAGTCTCTCGTCCCAGCAGCTACTCGTGGTGGGTCCATTCAGTCCCATTTCGGCAATCTATTTTCAAGCTCCGACCACGCTGACTAAGCCACTGACTCGCGTTTACTCGCTCCTGATCGCCACAGTCGCCACCATCTCTCTTTCTTTCTCTCTCGGATCTCACATTCTCACTTTCACTTCAGATACGCAACTGCAAGCTACTCCGTACTGAGCTATTCATTCCGATCTCAGGCCGTATCAACAGTGCACCCTCACGGTCGCCACCGTTTGTTGAGCTCTTTGACTTTGTACTCATCAGCACGTATGATTTATCTCGTACGTAGCGACTCTCAGTGCGTCAAAGGACCAGTGGTTGATGATGTCGCACTCTTAGAAATGAAACGTACGCCTACGTTTGATGATGCATTCAACCAAGATCAAGGTGTTATCGTGGCCTCCACTCTTTTGTTCGTCAAAGGACCACCGAAATCTCGATCACAATGAAATGTTGCAGATGCAGTCAAAACGCTCAAAGGCACAGACACAGACAATGCCGATGCCACATTAGAGCGTCTGTGCCAGTACGAACTGTAGCCAGCTTTCACAATAAGGATCTAAACCAAGAGGGAAACGGTATGTGCTCTGCGTCGGGATGCGTCTGCAGTCTTCCACTCTTTTCCATGCACTTTATCGAACGAGTGAAAATGTATTGGAACCAAGCCTTGTGCATCTCAGAACGGCCAGACCCCCCTCAAATGCTACGTTACAGATCAAATTGGACACTTGCCAGTGTAATATGAACTGGCCACCATCATATACACCAAATCACCGCGAACGAAATCAAAGTCTCTAACCCAAAGACAATCCACGGAACCGCAACCAAACCACCCGAGTCCGAATCCTGCCCTTGCGCCGCCTTCGCACTCAGTAGACCGGGGTCCTGCTTCTAGCATAAACGTCCGCAGATGCGAATCTTGCTTCTCCGCTTGCATGTATCGGGACGTCGAACGTGTCGTTGTCGGTCCCTCCAACTCTTCCTCGACGTACGTACTCAGCCCTACCTTTGCTCTCACCGCCTGCGCCGAACGTATATTCGGGTACAAAGGTGTACATTGACGCGAAATACGTGAATCCTCGGACGAGAGACAGGCGTGTGGAGTCTTCGACAAGGGTGACTACCACATGACAAATGGGCAAAACTCAATAAACGAAGATAATAGGAGACTATGAGGGTGCATACACAGTGCAGTGCCGTCAAAGACTGCATTCCCTTCGCTATCTGTAAGTGGTCCCACCCGTATCCGCACCAATCACTTCGCCTGCATACGTGAGACTCTGGCCTACACCTGATGTTGAGGTAGAAATTGGTCGGACGACACCTATTTTGAGGGAAGGATTGCTATCGCTCTGTGGGAAAGCAAGGGCATCTAGAACAAAACCCACTCTTTGATTCAGTACGCCAGAAGAAAAGATGAAGCGAAGCAAGGACGTACGGAAAGGCGTTTATGTGAAAGGTATCGTGATCATACGTGATTGAGGGGAGATCAGGGAGGGAAGGTAAGGGTAAAAGGCATTTCTCCTGATGTGCTCTCTGCTGACTATCCATTATGTACCATTGCCAAACCTACTGATTTATCGAGCTGCAACGGACTCTTTCGTAAGCTGGCGCTATTCTTACTCGAGTTCCGTGCCCACAATTTGTATTTCAGAAGCTTTTCTTCTCGATCATCCTCACGATTTGCATGAATGATGCCTTGTATTTATAGCTGGACTCAGATAGACGGAACGGAAAAACGGAGATAGATTGCCGGCTGATAGAGTAGAGCACCCCGAAGTTTTTCGCGTGCTTCTGCTACGGAGACGGAGGATGAGCAGAAGAGCGCGCCCTTGCTTTTCCTGCCTTGTGCTTGAGCTTCGGACTTCCCAACCATAGAATCGACTGCGAGTAGAAAACAATAACATATATTCATCATGAAAACATCAATATCGAGCACAAAAACTTGAAAAGGTAGATCACACATCATACATTGTAAGGATTTTTGTTCACCAAACCGCCAACGAACCAAGCAGCGCCCCTAACCCTAAGACGGTCCACGACATCCCATTCAAAGCAGCTCCCGATCCTTGCGTCGCACTTGGCGAGCCTGTATCTGCCGTCCCAGAATGAATGATAACAGGTACAGCCGCCGCCGTCCCACTCGTTGTAGTTGTATACGTCGCAAAAAATGTGGTCGGGGTACCAGATTCTACCACCCCGCCTTCCAACCCCTCTTCTACACACACCGCCCCGCCATCTGCGCTCAGAGTACATTGGGTCACGAGAGTGAGCGTCGTGGGGCCTGCTGGGAAGTCTTGGAAGATGGAGAGGTGCGTCGAGTCTTCAACAACGGTGACTGGGGAAAGGAACGCGTAAAGTCAAAAGTGCCAATCAGAGCGTTCACATAATAAATTTAATTAGAAGCTTGAAAAATCGGGAGAGGACGTACATGTTCCGCTCGTTGTGAAAGATGGCTTCCCTTCGCTATCCGTGCCCGTAACAGCATAAGATAGAGCAAACGTCGTTTCTCCGTTCGATCCCGTCCCTTCTATCTCGCCTTCATATCTTAAGCTTCCCTGTGCATCTGGTGTCACAGTAGGAGATGCAGGAGATACGTCTAACACGAGCGAGGTCGTCACATCCGCGAAAACGCCTGCTATAACGTCCATATTCGGTCAACTTCATTTTTAACGGAGCTTGACTTGATAAAGGAAGGGCGCACAACGCAGGAAGCAAAGGACCCCAAGTAGTAGGAACGAGAAGGCTTTCGCGGGCGGCATCGTAGGCTTGCTTCTTCGGAGACGTGGAGGGGGATAGTTTCTTTGGAAATCGTCCACGGTGTGCCGTCGTCTATCTTGCCCAATTTATTGTATCGCTCTTATCCAACTCGTAGCAACGTGATCATTCGCGCGGTAGTTCTTGGCCGGCGCTGATCGCAAAGGAGTGCGCACCTCTTGCGCTACCGAGATCTTTCTGATGCCTCCCTCCATCTCGGATAGATGGCCCTTGTGGTCATAAGTTAAGAAAAACATGAAAGTACGGTGGAAACGCGGGAAACGGGAACATCTGGTACGTTAGTGCCGTGTGAAAAAATCACGTGCCATTATTTCGTATCATCCAGATGATCCAGAGAGAGAAAAAGTGCTCCTCGTTTGCCTTATCGTTATCGTCGTTATTATCTTACTGAACTTGGATTTGAACTAGTTGATGTTGGAGGCTCAAGTGTTGAAGGAATCATCGGTCGTTGGAACGAGGTAAGAGACAAATTTACGCGCATAGAGATGAAAGAGTGATCTTGGCCTTTCTTCACGCTTCTTTCATATGATTCGGCGGTCCATGATTTGGTCCACGTTCCTCTGTCGGTTACGACCCGTCCGAGATCTTGGATTTGAGTTCAACGAGGTTCAGCTGAATGACTTTGTTGGCATGCACGCAATTAAACCTTCATCTCTTCGGTACTATGCGAGAAAGAACTTCAAGGAAGACAGTCATAAATTAAGGTACTGAAACTAAAGTGTCTTTTTTCAGCGCCAGCTTCAGCCAGAGTGTCTGTCGCCTTACAAATTGGATTTGTTAATTATTTCTTCAAGCCCCATACCGGAATCATCTGCAATACAATACATTTTAATCCAATAACAAATCACATCCGTATTCGCGCCAGGTACAGAGACATCGTTATATCTCGTTCCATCCTTGAGCATTCATTAACCTTAGAACACTTCTATTTCTCGGTCTACACCAATCTCTAAGGCGGTTTGGTCAGACTTGGACATAATTTTGCGAAATGTCTGAAGAGAACATACTCTTGGTTACGAGAGGCACAGATGTCATTTCGTATGGCTGTTCGTCCTTGATGTCGAGAAGACCCAGTAAGGATCGGCAAGACGTTGCTGAGATCAACTGGCCAGAGAATCTAAAAAAAGTGGAATTGTGATGTCCAGCAAAAATCGGCGCTTAAAAATAAACGAACATAAGCCCAATCAATTTCATCCCTTGCTGTAGAAAGATATCCTTTAGCCTTTATTATTATTTTCGCTACAAAGAGAATAGCACACCTGATCTAAGGTCGTGTATCGTACGTTGATGACTCTCATGCCTGTGAAATAGCCTTTATTTGAATGTCCGTTAACGCAAAGTGAAAGAACATACATATATTGACCTGAGGAACAGCATTTCATCAGACCAAGCCGCATTGACTTTAAAAATAGCTTACAACAAAGAATAGGAATCCATCGCTATAAAGAAGAGCCATAAGCCTTTGGCTCTCATTCCGAGGTCGAGACAATGCATGGACTATCAAAAGCCCTAGTGCGATAACATCTTCCAAGAGCTAAATGCGTTTAGTCATATTCCAAGTGTATCTCTTTAAGGAAGTCTCTCACACCGAGAGCATATACGGATACCAGATATCGAGGAACCGATCCAGCTATTACGCAGATGCGCTTGTCTCCGAGTTTGTAAAACTTTGCATCTGAAAAACAATGAGATATGCATTTTTTTTTTAAAAAAAAGGAAAAAAATGAGGGATTTATCCAGTGCGTACTTGTGGAAAGGCCAATCGTCGCGAAGCCAATCGCCATCGCTGCTGCCTGGGAAACGAAAACAAAGTATACGAAGAAACGCGTGTCGTTCCAAGGCATATTCCATAGCCTGTACAAGCGAAAGAAGATCGAAACTGAGCGAAAGATTAGCCTGGGAATATTTCACCGAATTATGGTTCGTCACATATGCATAATGACTCCACAATGGTATTCAACACGAAGGAAATAACAGCAAGAGCCTTGCATCTGGTGCGCGTTGAGTAAATCAGCTTTGGGACGTTGGATATTTTTTTACTGGAATTAAGTTTATTAACCTATACGGCAAAGAAAAGGAAGTCGCTTACCCCAATATCATGCATATCGACTGGAGGCATCAGCCCTGGTGAGTTGCATATATTAGCACGTCTGAAAGCCTGGGCTTGGTGCGACGAGAGAACTGACCCAACAGGGAAAGCAAAGGGGTGATAATAGCCAATATCCGAATAGTCAAGAAAAGCACTCTGGGAAGGACGGAAGTCATTGCAGACTGCTTTCTCCCTCGGCACCAAATGAAGTCCAGTAATGGAACCCACACGACGCGAACCTCTCTACCTATGATAATAGCTTGATCATAACAAAGGGCTGTCACGCCCGCGACTAGGAGACAAAAAGGTAAATGTCGATATGATTATAGATTTGCATGAGAATGGCTTGACATACGGGTCAAGAATCGTGCCTTCACGATATTGCTGAAAACCGCGATCTGGCCGTCTTGGGTACTTAGGTCAATAGACATTATCGCGGAAGGGCGCCAGAGCGTACAGCGACCACAAAAAAATCCACCATATAAGTATAAGTCCTGCTCGAATAAAACCCATCTTTGATACATATAGAGCAGGTCATGGGTTGCTGATGAGTTTGACGTCTTCAATCAGAATGGGGAGTGAGGTGACATTCTCATTGATGTTAGTTTGATAGTTATGTTCTCTCCGCACGAAGAGTTTGGTAGGAACAAGGGGAAGGCTGGAGTTTGCAGCGCCCAACGCTTGATTATCAGCGGTGTGACGGTTATTGATGACTAACAAGTACTACCACCTCATTTTTGGTTACAGACATCACTTGATCAGCCCGTGAGCGGAGACAAGAAGTGTGAATAACGGGTGTATCGCAAGGGATCTTAAGTTGTATTTGACCCAGGACGCCTCCTCAAGCGAACAGAGCGGGATGCATTCGATGCGTAAGTTGAAGGGGATTTACGTAGAATGAACGAAAAGGGAGCGTAGCAAGCATTAGTACTTCGATTTGTTGTCAGGTTGGATAGCTTTGAGGACGGAGCAACGAAGAACGAAGGTCGTCATCAAAGAACAAGATCAGAGTTCCAATCTGTTGAAGTTCCGTATTTTATATGACCCAGGCTATGGGTACATCATGATGGCATTCCCATGCGTTTGATGCCAATATCTCTCCGGGTTGATTAGAGCCTAATAAGATTAAGACAAGATGTCGTAGAAATCGAAAGAACTCATGCACCCATATGTATTTTCCGACATTTGTTCTTTCACAACGAGACCCTTCAACCTATCTTCTCAAAAACAATGGTCTGGATTTGAGTATGTTCCTCTTCAATCGGGATGTGTCCATGCATATCGTCGTCGCCGATGGTGAGGAGGTTCAATAACGATCTGCATGATATCGCGGAGATGATTTGGCCCGAAAATCTATTGAAACAGAGTTAACGACATGTACGGAGCAATGTTTCGAGAAAAACACGTCACATACATCACACCGATCAAGAGTGCGCTAGCCTGAAACAACGTTTGAGCTCCTAATTTTCAATAAACAACCCGCGATGAAACGTTACCCTAGGAAGAGTCATGAAGCGGAGGTTAATGATCCTCATGCCTTGAACAAGTTATAGATGTATCAGG
Source organism: Hymenochaete sp. R1 (assembly GCA_019400425.1). Lineage (NCBI taxonomy): Eukaryota > Fungi > Basidiomycota > Agaricomycetes > Hymenochaetales > Hymenochaetaceae > Hymenochaete > Hymenochaete sp. R1. The sequence goes on from JAFREE010000108.1 coordinate 65,424, forward strand.
ACTCGTAGTGAATACGCTTCTTTCGACGTACATATAGAAACCTGTCGATCGATAAGAAATAGTCAGTCGCATGAATTTGGGGGCACTGACCACGAAGAACACTAAGCCGTCCTCATATAGCAAGACTAAGAGTCTTTGTCTTTCTCTACGTGGCCTCGAAAGCGCATTAGTAAAGAAAAGAGACAGAGCCGCGATGTCCATGAAAAGCTGTTGTTGAGTATCAGTCTATGAGAACGGTGTAGGCCAAGATTAAGGTGGATGCGAAAACTCACTGCTCCGACCATCGACGCGATCGCGAATCGAGGGGGATTTGGACCAGGGGCACATATCCTCAGGTTCCCCAGTACGGTAAAAGTCTCTTGTTCTGACAAGTACCAAGTAAGGGGCAGCCTCAAAAGCAACGGGTCGATTGTATATGAATAGTCAAATAGAAACTTACGAAGGTAAATCCCGGTAGAGGCAAAACTGATTGCTACCGCAGCAAATTTGGAGAACATGATCATCATCACGAAGTATTTGGCGTCTCTCCACAAAATTCCCCATAACCTGTACAATCGAAATAGAACAGTGACTAAACGAGGAAGTTATCAGAGCTAGTGTAACGTATGAAGATGCGACACCCTCACGGATCCCAAGAGCTTCGAGAATAACGTTGAGAAGGAAAGCGGTAGCGCTGGTACCCCGACATCTGAGATTATATTGGTTAACCGTCCGAGAATGCAACGACGAGCTTCACTGCTCTCCAAAAGCGACTCAGTCTTGGCAAGCAATGCATACATACGATGTTTACAACTTACCTTAAGGGTGGACATCCCTTCCGGTGGGAAAAGCTCTGCTCGTTATGATATTTAAAAAAACCCTTCTATTGCACCAGAGTCTCAATAAAAGAACTCACGAACGACTGCCAAAGCTGAAGTGATGATCGCCAGGTAGCGTATAATTAGAAAGAGGATTCTAGGAAACCCCATGGATACAGCGTTCCGCCTCCCTAACCGACACCGGAGCGACTCCAGCAGAGGAACCCACACTACTTGGACCTCCATCTTCACCGTGAGGAGCTGATCATACACAAGCACTGCAAACCCCGAAACTTTGGACACTGGTGAGAGGATGTACGCAACTGAAAGAATTCAATGCCGTACGGGTTAAGCATTTTGTCGTATTCAAGTCCTGTAACGCCGTTACGGCCGCATCGAACGACATTGTTAGGAGCAAGAGGGCCGAGAGTGGACGCGAAGTGTGATGAGTTTATTGTCACAGAACGTATAAGTAGCATTTCGTTGCGAAGATCTCTGATACGAGCTGAACTGAACGAATGAGTGTAGTCGCAGCCACTAGTGCTGATGGACACCCGAAGCACGAGTCTGCGGAAAGAAAAGTGCTTCTACTACCCCACCAGCCGCGTTCTGTTTCACATTCTTCCGTTATCGGGCCTTCGTGATGAGAGGTGAAAACGGAGTTGACATGATGGGTTCCTATAATCAATGAAATGGCGAACCCACGACGCACCATACGCTGATGACGTTTCAAATCAGAATCGTGATGAATACAAAAGCGGGGATACAGACGTTGATGGTAGCCTAGCTTGCTGGGGCGGACTTGTCCCAGGATCAGCTTCTCTGAGCGTGGGTCGGGAGCTGTTGTTGAAGCTCCTGTGATCAGTATTCAGAAGCAACTGGTGTTGTGTATTGGGACAAGGGTTCAAGCGCTAATATCCGAGGCGACTAAAAATGTTCAAACTTTGTCTCATAACGGTGCTACCGGCGAGCATCTCACTTGAACGACTGATTATCGGGCACTGAGGTCAAAGGCAGCGTCATATTGTTCATTGCAAGGCGTTAGCAATCGGTAGAAAACCACTGTGCTTGTAGTCAGGTAACTGGGAGTTAATCTGCTATTTTTCAAGCAGACGTCAATTCTCAAGGATACAGACGCCAACAGAGAGCGACAAATGTAGCGCACCTCAGCCTATTGTACAGAAAGGAAATGAGACGATAACGCTGGTTGGGGGGCCTCTTTCTCCCTCCCTGGCTTCTTGAGGGTAACAAACTGATGGCGTTGACGATATCATGCATATGCCATCTCATAGGCATGGCTAGGCAGCTTGTTAAGCTTTAAGAGAAGAGGTGTAGGGAGACGGTAGTGTAAGGTAGATGAATAGCGAAAGACAACTAGTGCAAAGGCTATCGAAAGCGTTTTCGGTTCATTATGTAATATCGGGATCTAACCAACTTTTTTTAGCGCCGAACGAGCGCCGCAACTCAATGTCTCATCTCAATCATTGCTGTAAATGTATACATGAAATTTTTTCATTCGGCTACCCTATACACATCACCTCTCTTTCCCTCAAAACAATAGACGATGACAATGGGAAGCATAAAATGCATATTGAGAAGAGGACGAGAGTAAAGAAAGGCGGAGGTAAGAGGAGCGACAATAACTGCTATTTGCGACAATTTTTTGACTTTGATTGGTGAGTGGTTGTGGAGTTTGGGAAAAGGCATCATCGCGACTTGAAGTCATTATCGTGAACATGACAAAACCAGGCGATATGGAAGAGAAGCAACAAGACCTGACCATGAATGCGGCCCAAACCGCAATTAATAGATGCGTATGATGCCAGCTGCGATCGCCATTAACAGATGCTCACACGTGCGGAAACGATGAAACGGAGGAAGGATCAAAAAAGACCAAAGCACATTGGAAAAGTAGAAGTGGAAATGGGAAGCGGTTTAGCGCGCGGATGGCAATGACTGAGAAAACCAACCGGGAGATGGACATTCGAGAGAAAGTACGATGATATTGAGGTCGAAGAAGGCGTGGGATGTTGACGCTGACGTAGACAGCGCACACTCGTCATCTCACTGTCCGAACCGATACTTTCTTTGACACCGTATGTCACAAAGACCACTGCGATGTCGCCCAACAAGATGGCAACGCAGAAGAAAGAGGGGGGGAGGGGAAGACGGAGAAATCAAAAAATGACAAGAAAGCGATGAAACAAAGGGGCGGAAAAGGCACAGATTGTGATTCACTGGGTCTTGCATTCCTCAGTGTTCTGCGAACCTCCTTTCTTGCCTTTCGGCGGCATACGTAGACGAAGGTCCGCATCCTAAACAAACACAAAATAGATAAGTTTTAAGCAATACATAATAAAATATAAAAGAAACGCACATACGTCTTCTTCGTCACTCTCATCTTCGTCAAATTCATCTTCGTCTTCCGAGTCTTCATCACCGCTCTCCCATTCTTCCGCATCCCATTCAAGAGCTCTGCCAGTGAAGTAATCGACAGCGTGTGGAATGATCTGATAATAAGATTGGATATAAGCGGAACGAATTGGAGATAGAAATGGAACCACGTACCCTGTCTTTGAAATCGTCCCCGATCTGGTAGTCGAGGGCAAGGGCACTGTCGAGTTCTGCCAATTCTGCGTCGCTGAGGCCATTCTCGGCTGCGCTGCCAGGGGGCGGCGGGACGGGAGGGGCAAAGAAATTGAAGAAGGAATCGACGGGCTTGGCTTTACGCACAAGACGAGTACGGTTCGTGTCTGCAACGTCGATAAGTAACATTCAGCCGCAACGGTAGACGTCAAGCTACTCACTTTTGTTACGTTGCTTCTTCACCTCTACTTCCTTCGTCAAATCCTTATCCTCCTTCCATTTAATCTGCTGACCAAGTGCTCGTTCGTACACAAAGTCACCCGACACGTCGATGTCAGGTTTATAGAGATACGTCTTCTCAAGTATTGTATCCTCAAAGAAGTCATTCGGCTCAAAGAAGAACGACAGCTTGTAGCCAAGACGCTCCCCGCCTTTAGGGAGATAAGAAATTGTGACATCTGTAAGGTGCTCAAGGGCCTTCTCGTCGCGTTCCGTGATAAGTTCGCTGATACCAAGGTGATTTCGAATTGCAGTAAGCCAGAAATGCTCGATAGATTCGGTCTCACTCGAGTTGGAGGGAAGACGCTCGTATTCTTCATCGATCCGGGCATTCTCGTCTTCCCCTGCAGTGATTTCTTCGGGCGTGGGCTTGCTCTTCCCGTTCACAATCTCCGATCGGCGATCGTAGAAAACTTTCATCTTTTCGAGGTACTAAAGGATATCAAATGCGTTAACTTTTATGATTGTGGGAGCGCATACATGTAGGCACTGAGTCTGGAGGGATGAGGACGTACCTTGCGTTCAAGTTCAAAAACTTCTTCTTTATAGTCCTGCTTCAGGTCATCCACCTTCACTTGTAACCCTTGGAGCGCGGCGATGCTACGCTTAACTTCTACGGGTAATTTCTCGATGTAGCCCGAGCTTGCACCGAGAAGCGACGAGAGTTTGCCTTGAACAAGGCCAGCGAGAACATTCGCGCTATCGGTCGCTTCAAGGGCTGCTTTTATATCATCCGCATCGATTTCGTTGTCTTCGGAAATGTTGGGCATTTCGCTCGGGCGTGATATCCCTTGCGCAATTGGCGCACGGGTGAGAGGCGTATTTTGCGGAGTCGGTGCTTCAAAACTTTCGGAATTTTTGGCGGCGTCGATAGGTAAGTTTGACGACATTATGTTGTCTATGTTGCCGAGTACGATGAGCTCTGAAGGGGAAGATGGGGAGAAAGAAGATGGAAACGGCTGCGACGAAACGATGAGGGCTTAGGGATGGGACGGAGAGAGAGGGGAGGCAAACAGACAAAGCTACAAGCAACACTATTTGAAACGTGACGGCCGTGACGTGACGTGACGACAACCCTAAGCCCGCCTTTTTTTCCCTTTCCGCCTCTACTAGGTCAGAAGTTATCTTTACCTCTAGGTCAGATTTATTACTAGCCATCATTTCTTTTCCCATTATTTTGCACATAAAGTGGACGCCTGAAAGAGTATTTCTATGTTACACGATTAATAATAAAATAGTATCAGGCTATCAGCGTTAATCATCGTTCTCGTCAAAAACCGAAGTGTTCGACATGTAAAAACACATTCGCGCTCCCACTCAATACCTTTCCTGGACCAGCAATATCTGTTCTTCCCAGAGTGCTCCTCACATCTTGTACAAGCGACTGAGGACCCGATACTACATAAGGGTGTTCAGTGGTCGTGTTCAAATACAGTCTTACGAGAGCATGATGAAAGAACAACGACTCACCACATACACACACATCTCTGCTCTCCTGGAGCGGATTTCCCCTTCCTGTAAAAACATCCACAAAGTCAGGTCGATGGGTTTCTCGCGTCACAGACGCTGGCACCCTAAGCCCTTCTCCAAATTCACCTCCTATTCCTGCGTTCACCCTCTCTTGTCCCACCCATTGTCTATTATTCATGCTAATTCCGGGAGCGTGCGCACGCGTAGGATCAGCAGCTCCGCTAAGCCCAGGTCCATACATGCCCCCTCCGTACACCCTATAATGCCTTCTTTCACTTCTTTGTCCCCTTCGATCCATCGGCACACCCATCGGTGATATCGGTATGTCCTCCATCACAGATCCCGCAGTTGTAGACGGCGGAGGAGCTGGATCTTGGGGCTTCGGGACAAAAGCAAACGAGGGAGGTCGAGGGGCAGCTCGAGGGTGCTGGAAAGTCGATTCTCGGAGTTGTGGTGAAAGTGCGTTTGGGTCTTCAATAGTGCCCGGCTGCGGTTGAAAGTGGGGCTGTGGCGGTGGGCGATGTGGTGTAGTAGTGGGAAGTGATGCATCTCGGCCTTCCAAGCCGCGCGCTGCGTATGGTGCCATAAAGAAAGGCGGGGGAGGCTTGAATGCCCAGCTATCTCGCGTACAATGGATGCGAATCTGGACGTCAATGGGAAGAGGTGTCGCTTGAAGCAAGGTAAGCTCGTTATGAAACCAATCTGCTTGGCCTTTGCGATTGATTGAAATTAGTTTAAGGTCTAAACCGCGAGAGATACTATCACGTACGTGCATCTCGGATGGTCCATATGAGCAAGACGTGCTTGCATATTGTCGATGACGGATCAAGTTGTGCCCGTCTGGCAATGAACCATTGATCAACTGCGGTTCCCAAAATGATGGTCTATCGTATACTCACCGAACCAGATCCAATAAAAGTGGGAATACGAACGTGATGCCAGACCCTCCTTTGTATAAAAAAGAGGATTGAATGTCTGAGTCGAAACGTTAAAGAAGGCGCACTCACCAGCAATGAGCACGACTCTTTCATAGCTCGACACCTTCGGTGGACAACCATACGGTCCATCCACGAGCACCGACGCTCCGACAGCAGCTCCCAGCTGATTTCCCCGTCCCCGCTCTTGCGACAGTCTCTCTGTATAGTCACGCAACCTCTTCGTAAAACCTTCTCTGGGCCGGATAATAAATCGCATTTCTACGTTTGCTCTCGATATTTGCCCCTGTTGCTGCTCTTGCGCCTCAAACCCGCCACCCTTCTCATACGAGCTTGTACCGGCATCCATCCCAAGTTCCAGTGTCGACTGTGAATTGCCGTCGATATTCTGAGCTCTGGCACCCATATATCCAAGACCTGTCTCTGTGCCGGAGTTCAAGAACTCGCCTAAAGGCGCGTCGATAGATGCGATGGAGAATGGATGCGCCTCGAGCGAAAAGCCCATCCGACTAGCTTTCGGTACGCTAACGTATGCATTCTGCCCCGCCTTCCATCTCTCACCAAGACTCCTTACGGGTGGGAGGCGAACCAGTACACCAACGGCACCGTCCGGATACGGAACGAGGAATGCAGTAGCGTTGAATTGCAAATGTTCGTTGGGTTCGGAGTCTCGGTCAGTGAAAGAGCGTGGATTCGAGGTATAGATAGAGATCCTAGTTTTTCGTGATATGAATCGAAAATAGATAATCCTGCAGATTCGACTGATGCGATCTAGATACCAGAGGATGAATGCCGGATAGAAGTACGGCAGAAATCTGTAATGAGAATTAATCATAAGAGAAAGTAAATACGAAACGTTGAAATTGTTTGAACTCACTTAGGACTCTTCAAAACATGCGCGAACCCAGCCCAAAGAAAGACACTAAATTGAGTGAGATGGATCTGAATCAATTCGCAACAAATATAATGGATGTCTCACTAGATCAGAATGATATGACTTGCAAGGAAAAATTCATATAATCGCTGGCGTATAGGATGAATACCTATGAGTGTGGTAAGTGTTAAGGCGACGGTAGCGGCGACTCCGGCACGCATGAATCCATGTTCCAATGAGCTTTCCTTCGAGAGACTTAGATTACTGCATCAGACACAGATCCAACATAAGATGTCTATGGTACGAACCCCAGTTCAATCTGTCAACAATACTTGTTAACACAAGGAAACATTATAGAGGAGCAAGACTTACGTGACCCAGAAGGTGGACCCAAAGAAGCAAGCATAGCATGCGGCCACCAATTCGGTGAAGAAAGTTCAACTTCTCATATCCTATTCCTATCCATGCTTGAAATGCCTTCAATGCACACAATCATAAGGACGAGCGTAGGTGTAACTTACAGGAAATAACGTTGTTCTTTCCGGCCAGTGCAACGATGAAGGTCAATTGAGCAACCGCGAGTATTCCAGCACGGTTAGCCCAGTACTTTGGGTCGTACAGCCCCTTCCGATCCCTTACTAAAACAAATAGTTGGCTCAGCTTTCAACCAAACAATCTGTCATCCACTTACCATTAGCAAGTAGGAAAACGAAGATGACAAACGTGTAAATAGCAACAAAGAAAACTTTGAAGATGGGAGTTCGTGTCCTGCGAAAGCCGAAGATGCGCGTTGCGCTAACGAATGCAGCAAAGTAATGTCTTGAAGGCTCTTGCCCTCGAAGCTCGCGAACTCCTCCCACGTTCAGATCATCCCGCAGAGGATAGGTTTGATAAGTTGGACCATTTCCATCTTGAGAGATGCGGCTTTGAGCTACATTTTCTGCCTTTCTCTTCTGATATTTTGGCCCAGCGATAGCAAGCTTGTACCCAAAATTGGTCAGGGCGAACAAAAGAAGAACACCGAGGAAAGTTGCTACGAGGTACAGAGGGTACGTTGAGTTGAGTTCCTTTGCAAGAGCGGTATCTGGATCATTATCTGATGAAACGGTAGACCCAGATGCAGAAGACGAAGCTGTCGAGGACGGTAAAGGTGGAGCTCTATTCACGAGAGATGTGTGCCGGAAATGCAGGCGATGGGACGGTGGAGATTGAAAGAAAGTGACCATAGCGCAAGTATGTGAAGAGAAGTATAAAAAGAGGCAGCGGAAGGGGGTATTATCAAGTTCCGTGGAGGACACCTGACAGTGAAAAGGAAGAGGCAGTCGCGTTAGGCAGCCTCAACTTGGATGTCTAGATTGTGGGCGAGCAATCTTAACTTTGCGAATGACTTTATTTAACACGCAGAACAGTCCTGCCATTATATCAAAAGGTCAATACTACCCTTTCAATGCGACAGGGAGAATACAAAAAAAAACCCTAAAACGTACATTCTATACCACGACGCTTTCAGGCGAACAGCGCCAGAAGTGCATGTCGTCTGAAACATCACTACCACCTCCCGTCCTCGCGCACTTCAGAGAAGCACCATCATGACTCTTGAAGAGAGGTAGTCAGTCGAGCCGATTGAGGCATATTGATAACGCAAACCAGGTGCGAAGCCTGGGCGGATGTCGTGACGTTGTTATTGCGTTTCCTCGAATTCCCTACACGCTGTCAACTAAGGTGAGCAGAGCGCCTCAACGATGTGTAGCGACAGGTCAGAGGCGAGTCAACTGTATCATCACGGAGTTCTCTGTAGTTGCCAAGAGTGCCATGCGTCATTGATGTTCAAGGTAATGGTGGTTGAGATGGTTGGATAGTCAGGTCAGGTGGACAGACGTTGAAGTGTAAAAGGTGAAACGCTCAATTCAACTTCAAGTTGACTGAAATGATGCGTCGATCAGTGCCGATCATTGGTTGTTTGGATCGTTCTCGCGTCCTCCAACCTCCGAACTCGGTCTTCGTCTGCCTCGCCTTCCCGTCGAAACTGAGGCGCGACCTTGGTCATGTATCTTCATGACTCTTCCTCTACAAGTAGTATATTGTCTATTGCCTTCGGGAGAAAGCATTATGACTTTGAAATCTCCCAAACGTTTCTCACCCTTCCAGCCCTTCTCGCGCCTTTCGCTACTATTCGCCAACCTACCCTAGCCACACTCTCCACACAAACGAAAGCAAGCAAAAGACGGTCGCAACTTACCTTCAATTCAATCGAATCCAACATTTTACGCATGAATGACGAATGACATCTATCAAACCTGCGACTATGAAGCCCCCGAGTGCGAAACATCCCCCGTCGTTCTTTCACGTTACGCAATATCGAGGACGCTGTAGTGGTGGCTCACATTAGCTGTGAGAGGAAGACAGATGGTCATACGTCTAGAGATTTAAAAGGTGAGAGCCGGAACTTGTTCTTAGTTTATTGATTTACTTGCAGGTTCCGCCGTGCTTTATGCGCGTCTGCTGCCACAAGCTGCTGTAATCCATTACGGCGACTGCGACGGAACTTTGAAAATCAGGTACGTGTGATCTATATCGAGTTTACAAACAATGAACTAATCCGTATCATTCTCTGCTTAAAGTACACAGAAGCTTTATTCGATGAGAGGTTTCTTCCTCTTTCAGTCGCAAAAAAAGGTGCATGCTTCTCGATGATAAACGTAGTTCGTTGTAATGCTCCTGAGAATTCGGGTTAACTCCATCGAAGGCAATAGAGTGCATCGAACTGTGCCGACCATCTCTTACTTTGCGAACGCCTCGCACACGTTGAATGGATGTAGTATCGCCACTGGAGGAGGAATTCTATTTGCGTTTGAAGCTTATACCCCTATCGAGGTACGCCTTATGTGAGATTATCTTGGGGTCGAAGGGCAGCAATACTTCATGGAATCTCGTCAGGACATTGACTTATTAATGCTCTGCGCACGATGCCTATGTGCATACGGCCGTAGAACATCATCTCTCGGTGATTTGGGGGTTTAGATGGTGCGGTCGGTCTGAAATGCTTCTATGTGAAAACCCTTGTTTTTTTTGAAGTCGAATCGGTGAGAACGACGCGGTATTCAATCATTCGCAACTCTCGACTCGGCTATGAGTGGAGTTGTTAGAGGATGAGTACGTTCTCTCCTCTCCCGCTCTTCCGGTTCCCCCTCATTTCTGCATTTTTATTCCACTGTCCAGTGATTCTGTACCCGCCGTCCGAAGATATACGTGTTATATGATCGAGTTCATGAACGCTTCTCTCTTGAGTGAAAGTGTTTTGTGGTTTATTGCACGAAAGGAGACATTTAATCGCGGCAAACATTTCTCTCCCTTCCAGATCTCCCTGTATCGATCATCATTGTTTGTTGACTCACTTGCACGCGTACTCTACATTCAGCATGATCGAAAGTGAACAACGCACAAACGACTTTTGTTCGACGATGGACACAGATAATGGTGCTCGCGTACATGGGGAATATCGTTATTAGCTACGAAAAAAAAACGAAGTGGCCACCTCACCCAGTCTCTTGGGAGTCTCTAGTACTGTCTTTTTCCATCCTATGTGCGTCCCCTCTATTTCCAGCAGCTCTAACCTTTTCCGCAAGTGACTGTGATTTTTCAGAGTTAAGAACTTCTCCTTTCTCCAGTCTTTCCCGTTCCGAATTTTGTTGAGCATTGTTTAATGCTCCATCTCGATTCATTTTCCTTCTCTTTGACTGAGGTTCGGCCATTTCTTGGTGTAGCTGCCTTGACTCTGGACGATGAGTGTTGTATGCGAGCCGTAAAGGGGCGTATTTATAGGATTCTGGAGGACGGCGTCGAACGTGAAACTTGAGCGTAACACGTTGCAAAAGCTCAAGTCACGACTCCTTCGTGTTCACATGCAAGTTTAACCGCGTTTCATGTGTGTCCGCTACCACAATGCGATTGAAAAGTAGGTGCGTGCGCTCCATACCGATTGCAAGCAAAGTGCTTATTCCTTCGTCATCTATTCTTCTTTTGTTACTCGAAAGCTTCATTCCACGCGAGCCTGAGGTTTTTTCTGAAGGGCATGCCTTTCAAACAGAAGATAGTACACGTCTCTCGGCATTAGCCATGGACATCGTGTTACATCCAGCCGAATGAAGTCCTTTCCGCGTGCTTTATTGCGGTGCAGACTTCATCATGTGCCGAACGTCGTGGATCATTGTAAAGTTTCCGAAACTCTAACGATTAGCGCCCGCTTTCTCAAGCTCCGAGCCGGACATTTCATGCCGTCGTGGAATCATTGAAGACAATGAAGTGTTCCTTGCTTGCACTCATATAAGGATGTGATGGTAGGCTGAGCGAACTTCGGATGATATTTTTCGGGGAACTTTCTCGTCCCACACCTCTACCTTTCGGCAAGCAGAACTATGGCGCCTTTCACCTACATCTTCATCGCCCTGTTATTTCAAGCACTTTGTTATGCAAATAGTAAGTCACGTCTCTCTGCTTGAAGCGTGACACCCAGCTAATTGAATCGGAATTCACTTGGTAGATATTCAGGCAGCGACGGAGGACGACGTAACAACTTCTGTTGTTTTCGGCGTGGCTCGTCCGCCTCTCACTGTAACCCCGGAAGCAATGGGGAACTTTACATATGAGGGCGAAGTCAAAGGGTCGGGGTCAGACGGTACCACCTACGAGTTTTCATTCGCAGTCACGGAGACAGATGAAAAAGGCTCGACCGCATTGGTCACAAGTGCAACTTGTATGTGCTCATTGAACTTCTAAATTTAAACATACGCAATCGTAACACATAATGACATATTGACGTATCGCGCGCGCTTTTCTTTAGATACCCTTGTCGAAGACTCGACGCATCTATCCATTTTCCGGGATATACCAGAAGGATCAGCTACCTACACTGTCGGTGCTGAGTGCACTATAAGTGTTGATGGTTCCGCCGTGTGTGTTGAGGAGGGGTTGGAAGGGCAGGCAGCCGGATCCGGTGCGACGGCTACGGTATTCTCGACTTTTTCATACACTACGTCAGGGCTTGCGGAAACGGTTCCTGTGCTCCTGCATAGTCCAACTCTCAGTATGCAGAACTCAGGCGGTCATCTGGTTGCAACTTCATGGATGGTGTTTGGCATGCAAGGTTTAATCGGAATCATTGCGGCGTGGTAAAAACATGCCACCCTTTCCCATCCCATATGAAATATCATGCGTCTACTTAAAACATTTCTCAGCTGATTACTTTTGTTTAGAAGGTTATAAGGTGTACCCGAGCGATTGCATATCCTCAAAACACTCATTGCTAGCGTTGTCTCTTCTGTGGCGTCTAGCCAAGTCAAAATCACGGTGAATAGCCACTGAGTATTTCCATCTACAGGATATATTCAGCAATAGTACATATGATGCTACCAAGCAAGCGTTTCATGGCGTGGGCGGATAGTACTCCTGGTCGTATGTTTCGTAACGTTCCGGATTCTGCCCCATGCGCTTTGTATCTCCTGCGTCGCCAGCCTTTGATACTTTACCACCAAGCTCCCAGCCTTCCTTTCGGGTACTAGTAGACCCAGCTTGCGTAGCGCTAGTCTCCTGATGACTATCGCTAGAGGTAACTGCATCCACCCTGTTGTTCTTCTTCCTGTTCTTGTTTGCACCTGGCGTGGCCATCTTATGAAGAGGTGTGTTTGTGGCTAGTTTTGACTCTTGCGGTGAGAAGGACGGCGGAAGGCGATTGGCGTCTGCTTAAATACCCGTCATGGAGTGGTTTGCAGTCTGTGTGTTCCTGGTGGATCGGAATCTGCCAGATCCCATTACCTTTTCTTTGCGCTTTGCGCAACTTCGAGGATTCAAGTGCGCTTCAAAGGCATGGTAGCGTATGGCGAGACTCACACGTAAGCTTGAAGTTCTTATCCTTCTGTCTCTTCATTTCCGCTTATTCTAGTCTTCAATAAATCGGATACGTCGAGATTATTGTGTCTTTTGGCGTCGAATGATGAAATGTTGGAGTACCACATGATGCCGTTTCTGGGTGCACGACGGCCGCAGACCTTTGATGCATGCGAGCTTATTTGCGCAACTTGGTACTTCCAGACTATTATCATGTGTTCAATGCATTCGGCGGTGAACGTAAGGCTTATTTTACTTTGCCTCATATCCATTTTTCAGGGACATGATTAACGCCCTTCGACCGACTTGCTGGCTATTATTAGCGTTACCCTGCGTCTGACTGCTAGTCTTCGCTATAAATGTCGTTTACCCCTGCATCGTGGTACGATTCGAGGTCATCAAGTGCGATCAAGAACGTATCACGACCCAGCCGTTCTTCCGAGTTCGTAATTGACCCGGTGCTGACGCCACTTTTAAGCTTGCTTGATATAGTACGTTTGCTGCTTTGCTGATAGGAATTAACTCAAATGCTTAAGCTATTTTCGCGCTTCCGTCGAAGTAATTATGGTGCCATGCAATGTTTATAGGGCCTAAGAAGTCGTCCTCGGCGTAAGAGTATGCAAAGAAAATGGTTCGGTAAGGGTATCGGGGATGGTAGGAAGGGGGCCAGTGCTGTTTTCAACTTGAAGTCGAGTTATTCGCAACGAGTCATCGCAGGTACTCAAAGTACTACTTACTCATCACAGATGGTTTTATGTCGTGCCGATTCCAAGAAGTCATGACGATTAAGGCGATGCGTTGCGAATATACATGCGTTCCAGACCGAAAGAATGAAAGAGACAAGCGAAAAAAAGAATTTCCAGATACGAAAGCAAAGCACAGAAAATTAACGAGGAAAGAACGGAAACAAAACCGGCGCACTTGGACAAGTATGCAAGCGGGTTTGATTATGGACGACGTAAAAGTCGGAAAGGGGAAGGAAAAGAATAACGCTAGCATGAAACAGTTTGGATAGGATAGCGAGGCGATAGCGGGATACACGGGATGAAGAAAGAAAGTGATAAGAAAGCGAAATGTGGAATCACCGAGTAAACGCGTTTGTGTTTGACGATGGATGATGAAAAATGAACAAGAGATGGTGTGAGGCGACGGGATTTCAGTGTTGTTGGCTCGGCGTCTAATCGCTGATATGGTACTCAGGTTTTCGATGTAGTCGGCGACTATAAGAGACGGGAGTATTGGAGATTCTGTTTAAGGAGCAAGTCCCGAACTGCAATAACAAAACGGGTTGGTGAACAGCGGCGGAAAAGAAAACGTAGACTCACCACTTGAGATAATCTTATGGGTCTTGAGCTTATCTGTGACAGACGTCAGATGTACTAGCGGACGGGTCAAAGGTCTTCGTCAATTAATAGAATATATCGACATACTGTAGAGGTCTCGCTCTGGATTGGGGGTATGCGACTTATGCAACGACGCAAACTTCTTTAGAAAGTCTACCGACACTCGTAATTAGTAATCCAACAACCGGCTGACAGGCATAACTGTCACATACAATTCGCGACAGACTCATAGTCATTTGGCCGGTCCCTGTACGAAACCATGTGGAATGCCAGCGAGACACCCGCGTCGAGTTTCGCTTTGAGGAGATCGCATTTGTTGAGAAAGAGGACAATGCTGACGTCTGAGAGAAGTTTGTTGGAGACGACGGAGCGCCAGAGGAGCATCGAATCTTCTAGTCGGTTGACTCGGCTGTTCTCAACGAGCGTTTGGTCGAATGCAGATATGGGCGCGAGGAATATGATAGCGTTCACTGTAGATAAGATATGAATGATCGTGAATTCGAAGGCGATCATAGGCGTGTACTCACCATCCTCAAAGTACGGGGCCCACGCCTGACGTTGGTTGCGAGATCCGCCTACATCGTAGATACGCCATTCGAGGCTATCCCGCCCGTTAGAGTTGTTGCCTTTCACTATGAAGGAATGCTCGACGACTCCGACAGTCTTGAGTCGAGCGCGAAGGACATCCTCTTTAGATTTCACTGAGAAAGCTTGATCGGATAGACATGCAAGAGAACTCACCATCAGTTGGAAAGTACCTTTGATCAATTAATTCGAGGTGAGCATGATAAACGCATGGCGATATGACTATGACGCACCTTAGAGCCGTTATCCTGTCCACGTCGTTCAAATAGAATCCCGCACTTTCCTCCATCCTCACCCTCCTCCGCGCCAGCATCTCTCGAACCTCCCTGTCACGCCAAAGCGCCTTAATGCCGTACTCGCCGCTGACACATGCGTGAAGTACGTGGACTGGGTCATGTGGGTCCTACAACGACCAAATTAATGGAAATCCGACGGGTCATTTGAGCAAAGCATACCTCCCACCAGCCTCGCAGCTCGCCCGTTTGGGCGTTCTTCGTGTCGTTCGAATTATCGCTCCCAAGAAAACTGAAGGATTTTTTCCAATTAAGAGTCGAGCGAATCTCTAACTCGCCCTTCTTTGTTTGTGAGAATGGTACAGGAAGCGAAATATGCTGGGGAAAAGAAGCGCAGGTTGAGCGGTCGACGAAGGTGTCGGGATCGGGAAGGGAGTCCGTATCGTCATCTGGGAAAGCAAGCTGATGGATGAGTCGCTGCTCAAGAACGAGAAGGGGAGAGAGGCGCTGGGAGAACTTTTCGAAGCGATTGTTTGAAGCTACTCGAGAGGACGGCGAAGCGGGATAGTGAGGCTGATATCCGTCGATAAGTAAGAATGAGGCTGCATCGTCGATACCGATATCACCGTACGTAGACGCATCGAGCGCATCGAGAATGCGTCTAACGGATCGTATCAAATTGAGATAGATGACGGCGCGCCATGCTGTCCTTTCTTGGTGAAAGGACAAGGGAGCGTGTAGGAGTTGAAATTCTGCAATCAAAGTTAACAGAAGATATGATAATATACAGTGCGGACATACGCTTCAATGTGGTGCTCTTACCGCTCTCCGATTGACCTAGGGTTTGAATGTATGTGTTTAGTTTCGAGTTATATCTCGACTAGCATAGCATAGTTTGGGGGCGAAAGCGTGAGGGAGACCGATGGCTTACCTAGCAACAATACTTTGACGATGCTCTTGCTTTCATGTCTCAGTCGCGCCCTTTCTTGGCTTAGCTGTTCGTCGATGTCATCGCTGATTTTCTTTGCGGCCTGAAGAAGTGGATAGACGATGCAAAGTTATGTGTTTCCCGAATGAAGTAAGTAAGCGCGCGTCGAAGGAGGGACGGCATGAACGTACGAATTCTCTTTTCTCTCGTAAATCACGCTCCAGTTCACTCTCTCCGCTTGGAGGGAGGATCGCAATGGCAAGAGGGTCACTCAACCGCCGAGAATGTTTTGTCTGGTGGCCGTTACTGCGAGGCCGAGGCATAGCGGGCGCCAGAGCCGAAGACGAAGACGACCGAGCGGTTGTCGTCAATGTATATCTCGGCTGTCTGTCTCTGCTTAATTCACTAATGAGCTGAGGGTAATGTGCCGCTGCAAGCGCTGGCGACGAAGGTGGGGGTCGAGGAAGAGGTGTGAGAAGGAGCCTAGGATGAGGGATGAATGGCAACGGCTTCTGCGAACTCGTCGAGAGATCGGCATCGACAGTGACGGTAACGACGACGACGACACTTGCTTTTGCCCGGGCCCGTTCAATTTGTTCAAACGCTCTCACCACCGATATTAAAATTTACAGTAGTGGCGGCGACTTTACTTCCTACTTCTTACTTATTGTCGACATTATCCAATCCTGAACACCAAAAACTGTGCAAAGACTTTCACCTCGTCAGTAGTACTGGTCTCGGCCATCACCGGCTACTTCATCTCTGGCGTGTCCGCGTCTGCTCTGGCCTATCGCATCTGCATCTTACTCTCTCGCCATCATGATATTCTTCAGCGTATAGTAAGACGCCGAGTTTCTTCGTATCTCATCCAGGTCAAGCCATTGCGTGATTCCAGAGACTGAGATGAGTGTGGTCGTCGCTCCCGTTGCGAAACTGCTCACCGTGCAAAAAGCCTTGCCAATCATCGACAAGAGTATCCTCCCCCATCTTCAAAGCCTCGATCTTCACGGCAGATTTGTCTTTCGCTCCGAGCATGCGTTGGGTCATGGCGCGTTCTCCGAAGTTTTCAAGGGCTTGTGTGTCCTGGAAACTCGAGGTGAGCTCGCCGTCGCCATTAAGCGCCTTCGTTTCCACGTCAATACCGTGGACTGCAGCAATGTGTGTATGATATTTCTTGCGTCGTTTAGCCATTTTCTGATCGTCTATTCTTCATATAGCTTTTTGAAAAGGAGATATATGTGTGGTCACGATTGAATCACCCAAATATCCTACCATTGCTGGGATACGCCTTCTGTAGTGATACCGGATATCCGCAACTCGTTTCGGAATGGATGGAGAACGGTACGGCATGGGCCTTTGTCGGAAGACATGATCTGAGTGTTACAGTAGTGTTCGGATTGGTATGTGCCTTTTTTGTGTTTATACTGGCCATCCTCACGTAATGTCGCTCCACAGGTCCTCGACATCGCTGCTGGTCTTGAGTACCTTCATGCAAACGACACAGTTCATTCGGACCTGAAATCCGTGAGTCATTATCTTGACTTACGTTCGTTAGAACTAAGGGTCGATTCAA
The DNA here is from genome assembly GCA_019400425.1 of Hymenochaete sp. R1. Classification (NCBI taxonomy): domain Eukaryota; kingdom Fungi; phylum Basidiomycota; class Agaricomycetes; order Hymenochaetales; family Hymenochaetaceae; genus Hymenochaete; species Hymenochaete sp. R1. The sequence continues at coordinate 82,910 of JAFREE010000108.1, forward strand.
GGACAACGTGGTCATTTCGCCGGAAGGGAAGGCCTTGATCTGTGATTTCGGGAGCGCTCGCATTCTTTTCCCGTCAAAGTCACTGGCGAAGATGACATCGACAACGAAGGGAACGGTTAATTTCCTCGCGCCTGAGCTCATCGACCCCGATATTCATGCAAGACACTCGAAGGAAACTGACATTTGGGCGTTCGGGATGACTGTATACGTTGGGACATTTACATTTACCCGTCCTTGATTTCAATCTAAATCATGGTTCAGGAACTTCTTACCAGAGAGCGGCCGTACCGAAATATGACAGAAGCTCAGGCATACCTGTCAATTTTAACTGGGAGGCTCCCGGTGTTCCCTACAACTTCGAATAAAGGCGATGAAGATGACGAAAGCCGATTGCAGAATCATATCCGAGAGCTCTGCACTCAATGTTGGGCGCGTGCAGCTTCTGACCGACCTTCGATGCCGGGAGTAGTATCAATTTTGAACGATTTGAATACACGGAACTCGTCGCGCGATTTCATGTTATTGACTCAACCCGCAAGTGCTCCTCGGCAAGCACCAGTTCTTTCTTCACCCAACGTAGCGGGTTTCTTTCGCGTGGACAGGAAGATCGCTGAAGGGCCGTTCGGTGTGATATTCTCGGGTACGTTGCCTCACGTATTTCTGTTGAAAAGAGTCTAAGGATGAAATTATTTCTTTTCGTTGCGTTTCTATTTGTTTGGTGGTTGTGAATGAATTTTAGGTGAAGACACGAGACAGCGAGGGAGGCTCGTCGCTATCAAGTTTGTACGTTGGTTTTTTGTCATATGCATTTCTTGTGCGAAGCTCTGGACCTGATTACTCTTGACATGTGCTTATTAGAAATCGAGTGAAAATGGAACGCCGCAGCTGAGGGACGAATACAAGATCTATCAGATTCTCCGCGGTGTCGGTGTGTGTCTTGCTTTTTCCTTTCGCGTACGATGTTTATCTACATTGCGGAGCAGAGGGTATTCCTCAAGCTCACTATTTTGGCCGGGAGAACCTCCGAAATATCCTTGTTATCGATCTCCTTGGTCCCAACCTTGAGGACCTTTTCAACAAGTGCGATCGCAGTTACACCGTCAAAACAGTCTGCATGCTGGCTCTTCAGATGGTCCGTGCATTTCATGTTCCTTTCCCGTATTGTGGATGATACGTGTCTGACTTACTCTTTCCGTTGTGTGGTCTTGGCCATTCCATAGATTAATCTTGTTGAAAGAGTACACACCGAGTCTATCATACATCGAAATATCACGCCTGATAATTTCCTCGTCGGACTACCTGGAACCAGATATGCCAACACCATACATCTCATCGGTAAGTAGAGCTTCGTTTAGCCTAAAGTCCTGTAGAGAATGTGCTAATTTGTTGTCCGTCGGTGTGTTTTCCCCTTATATCGGCATGCTCACGTTCATTTCATTCAGGCTTTGGCATGGCGAAGCGGTATCGTGATCCGAAGACAAAACAACACATTCCTTATCGCGAACGGAAAAGCTTGCTAGGCGTGTCGCGGTATATGAGCATCAATGTACATCTAGGGCGAGGTGAGTCTTGCAAGTTTTAATCAGGTGCTGAATTTGCCATAATCGGAGACGATTGTTAGAACAATCGAGACGAGACGATCTTGAGGCTCTGGGTTACGTTTTTATGTATTTTTTGCGGGGAAGACTTCCGTGGCAAGGATTGAAGCCTGTGCCGAACGCGCTTTTGAGTGATATGATCGGGGAGAAGAAGATGAGCACGACAATACAGGCATTATGTGATGGGTTTCCTGGTGCGTTATTCACGTTTGTGCCATGTCGCTACAGACCTCCTTTCTCGCCATGGAACCATCTGATATCTATTTTTTATTTTCGAAAGACGAATTTTCGATCTACATGACTTACGTCCGCAAGCTTGGCTTCGAA
>JAFREE010000109.1:0-84370 GCA_019400425.1 Hymenochaete sp. R1
GCTCTTGACCCTGAATCGTTGGGGGATGACCGAGGGTTCATCCATGTTGTAGTCGGTAAGGTCGTTGGTGCCTTACAGGTTGCTCCTGCTCTTGCAGTGAGTCGTGCGGTTGAAGAGGGAGGTCATGGTCTTGTTCGGCTGATTCGGAGTGAGTGGTGGTCGAAGTAGACGTGATGGTGACAGGTGCTTTTTTCTCGTCGTCGTATGCTGGGATGGAAAGCGCGCCAGACTCGGGGTCATGCGTACTTTCGATGGCGTGTTTGTCTATTATTTTGACTGGAACAGAGTCAAACTAGTCGTATCCTTTCCGTCAAATGCGAGGAGCGGCGAACTCACTATTCCTTGTTCCCGTAAAGTCATACGAATCCGGTTTCACCAAAGAGATACCGACTGAGATCACTGCCCCAGAACCGAGGCTCACCACGTTCCCCGCTAGTGACGAATAGCTCGCAACAAGATTCACCACATTAATTGTGCCATAGAAATAACGACATGTGAGGAGCCAGGCCAGGAGGGCAAGCGCGGTACCGCCAATACTGCCGGTAAGGACGGCGACGTTCGTGAGTTTGGGCCAAAGGACAGTCAGGATAACGGGAAAGACTGGGGCACCGATGAGGGTTCCGCAAAAATCTGGCACGAAATGGTAAGTGTTCGAAAGGCATATGCAGGTAATAGAGCAAATTGAACGCACAAAAAACGAAGTTCATATCCACATTGCCTGCGTTCAAGATGACGCACCAAAGAGAAATCCAAATCCCCCAAGCTGCGACAGCAATATGAGCGACTCGCAACAGCTCACGAGCGCTTGCTTTGGGCCTCCAGTATGTCTTTTTTTTGTGTTCAATACCCTTTAATTCTCCATAACATTGATTTATAGTAGCGCTTACCCGATAAACATCATACGTGAAAATCGACGAAATTGATATCAACTGCGCTGAGCACGCCGAGGTGACCGCCATATACGTCACCACAAGCATCGCAATCGCCCCCGACGTCCCCTTCAAGGCCACAGCCGCCGCCGGCGCGACCAACCCCGCATCTTGCTGTGCAATGCTCAGAGGTTGGGGATATGTCGGAAATGCTGGGTTGTTCTGCAGAGCACGTGCGGAGAGGCCCATGATGGTGCCGAAGGCGAAGGGGACGGAGAACCAGGAGAGGCCGCCGAGGAGGTACGCCTTGGTGGTTCCCTGCGGGTGGGATGCGATGGCACGTTGCCAGTAGGATTGGTCGAGAAAGACGGTGGCGGATCCGATAGTGACGGATATGCCGGCGTCTGAGGGTACTGTTAGCATCTGGAGTTTAAGCGAGGGGGTGTATGCTTACAGATAAATGCAGGCTTGGAGGTAAAAGTCAAATAGGAACCTCTGAAGTTACCAACGACTGGATCGAGCTCCGCGGCCTGCACTAGAAGTGCATGCAATTTTGAGGGTGAGCCAATCAATTCTGAGGACCCGCAAGCCTGTATTTGGTATCAATGTTAGTTCTTGTGCATGGTCAAAATTAGGAAAGCAGCACAGACCGTATACATGAAAATCCAAATGATAATGAACACTATGGTCGTGTGCGAGTAATCCGATACAAACGTGCTCCTCAGGCCGCCGACAATCACATATGATATGACACCGACGGGCAAAAGCATCGCAGCGGCTCGAATGTCCATTCCAGTGAGAGCTGAAATGGAGGCGCTCCCTCCGAGCAAGAGAATTGCAGATACCATGAGAGAGGTGAAGATTGCATAGAACTACTCAAAAAAAGTTAAATTTCAATAGCTTGCATCAAAAAGAATGCAAAACGCACGAGGAACATGATATGCGCTGCTTTTCCAAAGCGAGCACGAACAATTTCCAGAAAGGTTCTGGCACCATTTGCGTTCTCCTTAACCTTTGAAGCGATGACAGAAAATAGGATAATGCAAACTCTTCAAACACGTCACTATCACAACTTTTCTTATTAGACCAAATCAGAAAGTTGCTCACGTTCCGCAGACAGCATACCACCAGCCACCGGCGATGCCGAATTGGTAGACGATCAAAGAGGACACCATCAATGTTGCGCTCCATGTCCACGCTGAAACCTACACAAATTCTCAGCTGCCAAACACTTTCAATTCGAGTGCCTAGTTATAGCATACAATCCCCGAGCAGACTAATCCCGGTTTAACGCTTCTGCTTGCGCTTGAGAATTCTTCGTCTGAAGTAGTAGATTTAGTAGTGCATTAAAGCAGTGTGAGAACGAAGGAACTCACTTTCAAATGGAGATGTTTCCGTGAACTTTGACTGCAGCCAGCTCAACACGAGCATAAACAAAGCGAAGCCAAAGCCGCCGCCAATAATAATTGCATAACCTGACGACTGGGGCAGATATGGGTCAAATTGGCCGTTCCCCATTTCTAGAGAAGATAACCCAGACTTTTTTGCGGCTCGCTTATTCCTTGCGTTGACACCCCACCACCATGCCTGCTCAAAGAAGAGCTACTTATATGCAAACGCCGCTCCGCTTCTCTTATCTGCCGCACATTATCTGGGGGCGAATATAATTAGAAGGAAACCCGTTCCGAGTGACGATAAGGAATCCATCATAAGAAGATTCTGGGCGCTGTATACTGGTAGTAGGATAATTTGTATCAATTATCAATGCTGCCAGTACGGTGATTGAAGGTGAATTGAGAAGAGGCAAGACACGAGGTGTTGGAGATGCTTATGAAAGGACTCCGGGGACTGAGCTGTGGAGACTATCCGGGGCCGTAATATCCGGTCTATTCAATTCACTGGAAAGCTTCTTTCTTGAATCGAAAAGACTTTCTTCTTACGGTCGGGATCGAACAATTGGAGTCTGGCAGGTATGGTTGATTCAAGTTCTTGGAACTCTAGATTAACAGGACAGTGAGAAAAAATGTGAGTTACTCACCTTGTGATACAGAACCGCTTTATCATACGATATCCATCAAAAAAATCCGTAGATTCACGTTGATGGGTGACTACTATTTTCCTGAGCTTTGGCTGCCATACGCTTCTCGTATTCCCTCTCTAACTCACTCCCTCTCACCCTCTTTCTAATTTCGGCCCGCCGCGTCATGCCAACTTCTCGAGCCTCGCGTCGTGCCTCTGCTAAGTTCTTCGCAGCACTTGTATGCTTTCCGTCTGATAAAGCAGAAGAAGAAAGGAAAGGGACAATAGTGAGTCCTATAGCCTTTTCAATATATAAGATTTGTGAGACTCCCGATTGAACTGTGTAATGTGAATGAATAACGTACTGCTGTACCAACGACAACGAACGTCCTGTGCCTTGCCCTGTCATCCTCTGTTTCTTCCGGACCATCTGTGGTAGAGTGCTGCCACTCCGCGTATGCATTATGCGTATAATGAGAGTTTCTATGCTTGTTACCGCTCATATTACCCATCCCAGCTCCCGCACCTGCGCTATTCCAGTCGGGCGGTGACCGCGAAGGCGGATGTCGGTATCTGTTGTGTCCCGTATGCGAGAATGAGTGGACGGATGAGCGACCTGAGAGGACGTCATGCGCAGATTGGATGGCTTGGAAACGGGCATGGGATACGTCGGAGGGAAGCCGGCGGGCGTAAGCTGCGTCGGGATGATGCAGCCTTACCAGTTGGTAGTCTAAGTGACTTTTTAGGACGACTTTGAATGTTGCACAACGTAAGCTTACATCTATCTTTGACCGCTTTAGGCGTTGCGCCGGGCTTCAAGTGGAATATCTCGTAAGGTGTGGGGTGTTTGTGCGTGGGGAAAGGATAAGGGACTGTGCTCGAGCTTGGGTCTTCGTTCTCCATACTGGATGAGAGTGTTGAAGCCATCCGCGAGCAAACTTGGTTTACCTGGGCTGGAATGGAGCATAGTCGGTAGACCTGAAGTGCGGAGTGCATGGTGAGTGTTAAAGCCAAAGATCTAGAAAGCGAGAAGGACTATGCGCGGAGCGGATGGCGGAGAACTCGGCAAGTCATGTGATGCGAGGTCGATGGTCGTCTGACCGCATACATACAGCCTCCTTCAACCTTTGACTGGAGTCCCTCCCCTCCCCACCACGTCCGTGTCTGCTGACGGCGTTGCTCAATACACTCCCGCCACATTCACTCCAACAATGCTCACGCTTTCCTTTCCCCATCATCACCATCATCCTTATCCTCATGTCCTTCAAGGTTGAGCACCCCTTCGATGCCTCTGCATCGTACGCAGACATCGTCCTCCGTTCCTCTGACGGTGTCCACTTCCGCGTCATCAAGCACCTTCTCGCTCTGGCGTCTCCAGTGTTTCACGATATGACGGCACTTGCTGAACCGCTTTCTAAACCTAAATCAGACACAGGATTTTGGGCTGAAGGCGATATTGCGACGGAAGATGGATTGCCAGTTGTTACCTTGCACGAAAGCGACGCTCAGACTCTCGACACCCTCTTGCGGCTCCTGTACCCTCTCCCACCCCCTAATTTGTTCTTAAAGGACGAACCCGACTTCAGTCTCATATTCTCTCTCCTTCGAACCGCACACAAATACGATATCGCAGCCGTTCTCCATTTCATCGAAGAAGGTCTCTGCCACTTTGTCGATGCCCTGGATAATCACTCGCTACAAGTCTACATGCTCTCCTGCTCCTACGGCCTCGTCAATTCTGCCCGGAAAGCCGCCAACGACTTCCTCAAATGTCCCTCTCTACCGACATACGTCCCCGAATTTGAAGGCATGCCCGCTAGCACGCTCTTCAAACTCTTCGATTACAAACGCCGCGTCTCCGAGAAAATCGATACGGAGCTCCTCGCACCTATCACATCCAGCAAACTCTCCCCCTCCTTGCGGTCTCTCATCCGCGAGATCGAATGCCCTACGAGGCGAGCACTGGGACCTGCGGCAGATGGATGTGGGACTACCGAGGGCGGACATGAAGTCAGTGCGTGGTGGGGGAAGGTGAGGGAGGTGGCAAGGGCGGAGGTGATGAAGGCGCCGTTGCGGAAGGATGTGATATGTGTTTCAGTAATCGCGAAGGCGGCGAGCGACAGTGGTTGTGCAGGGTGTAGGCATAATTTCTTGAGGAATATGGGGTCGATTGCGGAGAAGGTGCAAGCGGAGATGATGAAGCTGGTGGGCGAGGTATGTGCTAAGCCTTGGCTTGATTTTGTTGACATTCTTGTCTCATTGGGTTTTCCTGTCAGATCGAGGTGCCGCTTCCACTTTGAAGACACGTCGACCGGAAGGATATCTTGTTCTCGCGATTGCTATCCTGGATATAAATGCTGCATCAGAGGAATGTATCGCTAAATGTATTCTAGCCCTGTATTACTATTCTCAAACTCACAATAACTTATTGCGTATCACACAAGCACGCAAACTCCCAAACAATTCAGGTATTTATCGATCCATTTCTATTCAATCGTCTCCGTAAATGAAATAATGCAGAGCCGACACTGCGGGATGAAAAAGAACAAAGAGTAAAATCTAAATTACATGGTCGGGTAATGGAATGATGGTCATGGCATGGCATGGAATGCAAAAGAAGGAAATGAAGATTATCAAACAGTAAGTAGTGTATAAAAGCTGATACCGCGTGTCTGAGCAATAACCTAAGCTCAACCAAACGTGCAATCCAAGGCCAAGGGAAACGGAAAGGTGAAAAGGTATACAATCTAAGGCTATCACCGAAGACACTGAGGTGACAAGTCTAAGCAGAAGCGGCGGGTACGCGCGCGTATTTGCGACGGTACTTGCTGTCGATGTTCTCGAGGTAGAACGAGCCCGGCCACATGTTATCAAGCGAGCCTTCTGGGACGTATGAACCTGCATTGTGGTTCTTCTCCCGAAGCTACGGTGAAGGCGCGTAAGCAAACGAAAAATTAAACGAGAAATCTGAGAATACGAACCTTCAATGCATCAACGTACTCCTGGCATGGGACGACCTTCATCGATGCCAGCCTGCTCAGCAGATTCATCTTCTCCCGGATCTCAGTCGTGTCGCCCTTCACCCGGATCGTGTAGAAACTGCTCGCGCACCCAGATCCATACGCGAACATGCTCAGGCGCTTGCCTTGAAGTTCTGCGGGTGAGACGTCACTAATAAGCGACGCGAGGCCTCCGAACAGCGAGGCGGTGTACATGTTCCCGCATCGTTTCGCGCAATGCATTGAGGGGAGGACGGCAGCCTTATGTTGCGCACCTGCGAGAGTGACGAAGGTCTTTTCGAGGGCCTTGTCAGTGAGCGAGGCGGCGTAGGAGAGGTCGAGGAGTGATTCGGGGTTTGACAGGTTGGCGAACTTGGGGGTTTGAGGGGAGGATTTGAAGTCATTGAATAGGAGACGGGCATGGCCCTTTTGAACAAGTTTGCCGTAGGGGGAGTGGAAGATGGGATAGTCGACGCTGTCGAGGGAGAAGATGGATTTCGGGTCGACGGTTTTTTCGGTCGAGGACGCGCTGCCGTTGCCGTTAGCGATTCCCAGACCGGTCTTGCACTTGAAGGCACGTGCGGTCTTTTCCCGGAAGGTCGAGTAGGAGTTGTCGAGAGCGGTGATGTAGCTAGTGATGGAGAGGGGGCCGTCGACCTCGGGGTACTCGGAGTCAAGCTTGGGCTTGTAGAAGTCGTAGGTGTTCGCCATGTAGTTTCCATGGATCGCTAGAAATGCAAAACAAGGCGCGAAGAATGGATCAGCATCGCTTCGTGAGTCGAAACAAAAGGACCTCTACAAGAACAATAAAATGCACAAAATTAAATTACGAGATTCACTTACGTTCGAAAACGAGCGGCGCGTTCGGTCCGATGAGCATGGCACAAGCACCAGCACCTCCGACAGGACGAGCACCACCTTCCGCGTAAATTGCAATGTCACCGGCAAACACAATAGCGTTCCGGCCGTCCCAAGACGAGCTTTCGATCCAGTTTATGGCGTTGAAGAGCGCGGCGGTCGAACCGTAGCAGGCGTTCTTGGAATCGATGCCCTCGATGTCCATGTTACCAGATTCCTTAAAGAGGTCCATGAGGACGGTCTTGACGGATTTTGACTTGTCGATGATGGTCTCTGTGCCGACGTCAAGGCGGCCGATGGACTTGGGGTCGATGTTGTATTTTTCGAGCAAGGAAGAGACGACTAGGACATAGAAGGATTAGCACGGTTAGGAGTGTCAGAAGAGGACTCCGAACATACCGGTGAGGGCGAAAGAGTTGATGTCCTCCCTGTCGTCTGTGCAAGCCATAAATTGCTGGCCAAGACCGATGGTGTATTTCCCCTTGGCGACACCATCGAAAACCTCGAGGTCTTCCTCGGAGATGCACTAAATACGAGCACGCACGTTAAACATTTTTGGAAGAATTCACAAGCACGACGGGAGAGGTACTAACACGACGAGGGAAGTACATTTCCATGCCCAAGATACCAACATCCTTGGGACGGGGGCTCTCTACGCCATCTGCAACCTCGAGAGGAGAGATAGGTGTGACGGGTTCAGAGTTGGGAGCAGCGACCATAGTTTCGTTAGGAATGGTGTTTCTGAGCTCAGAGGGCACGGTGGGGTGGAGGGGGGATGACGGAGAGATGAAAAGGCGATGAAAAAACGAAGGACAGACTTATATATGAATGGTAGACTGGGGGAGGACAGCGTTTAGAGCAAGCGAGAGGAGCAGCAGGTCCACTCTCATTTTCTTTTTTTTTGTGGTACGATTACGCAAAAATATTTAGGTTCAAAATTATTACTTTTTATGGCAGGTATATACTTTCACAATCTTCTTTTTTCCACCCGCTCTTGTCCAGATTTCTGCAGAGCGTCTTTGCATTTTTGAATTCCCCATCCCATCTTATCTTCATCTTCATCGAGCACAGACAGACAATGTCAATATTATTGCGTCCCCAGACGAACCAGGCGAACAATAACAGAACTCATCTTCCCCTCCGAATCAGACTCAGACACTCACAAGAACATTCCTGTACCTACGGCGATCATCCCGCAAACGCCACTGAACGCCCCAAACTCGACAACGCCATCTCTCAAACGACCAGAACAACACTAGAACATTTCCATTTCCCGTCATCGCCGCCGTCAGTTCCACCTCACACAGACATCTTCCTCATCATCATTCATATAGTACGTCAGACTCCGACTCACAGGTGAGGTGGCGGCGAAGGAGGCGAGGGCTGAGACTGCGAGTAACATAAAACATCACGCGATAGTCTCGGTCGGACGACTCTAGCTCATCTAGCTTGTCTCTTATCAATATGCTTCCACTTTTTCTCCCAGTCAGGTCGGTGGCTATGTGTACTTCGAACCCGGTCCACCGCTCGAATCGAATCCGGTCGAAATTCTCTCTCTCTCTCCCTATCTCTTCCAAGCCCTTCCTGATTCGACCTTGACTAGGAATAGGAAAGAGGGAACGCTCGGCTTTCGGTATCAAACGATCTTTTTTTCAAAAAAGAAGAATTCATTTTGAGTGCTGATATCGCCCTTAAGCTTGATGCAATATTGATAGCAATGATTAAAGTCACTGGATGCTGTTGCGTCCATAGCTCTCGCACTAATTGGCACGGTGGCTTACATACTTCCGCAGCGCATATATCCCCCTGAGGCATAGCAAGCACAATCATTTGAGGCCCCGAATCCAAGGACCAAGCCGACTGAGTCGCGTGTCCGCGGAGGCACTTATTCGTTGAAAATTTAGGCCTCATTTTGTCCGAATCAGGTTCAATGAATGGTAAGATTCAATTGTTTACGAGAATCGATTTGTTCCAACGACATCTATGAGTCTATGGTATGGTATGGAGAGGTCCGTGCAGGCGCATATATGCATGGATGCGATGCCGTGATAGTGACCTAAAGAGAAAGCTTTTGGTCCAAGAAACCCACCTCAATAATAACACGATGCTCACGTACACATTGTAAGCACGCACAATCGTACGTGTCTCCTTCACCTCGTGTGGGAAGCAACAATTCCGGAATTTTGATTGGGATTTCTACCGTACCTCATACGGCCTTACCGGGCGGAAAACTACAGATAAGCATGTTACAGGCTCTGTGTTTTGGTTTACAAATACTCCTGTATTCCGACATATCGTTTCTCTCGGACTCGGATCGTTGCTAATCACCGCCACCAGTATTTTTCGAGACTATTTATGCCTTACAGCCGATGGCGCCGTGCTTAAGTCCTCGAAAAGAGACATAAGTTACTCAAAGCAAATAAACTTGGCCTCGGGAGGGCACAGCTCCGCAGATTTGGTTGTTTTCAGTACTGGTATGAGTGTATTTGGTCGCCGGTTGCGGATGAAGGTTTGTCTGCGCTTTGCGCGTGATTACCGGATGTAGGTCCACTATCACTACTTTATATCACTGTGTGTGGCGGGGAGTCAAGAATCAGGTCCGCAGCCCGGAGGGTTTCAGTGTGTGTGAAACGGAATCCCCTCATCCCCAGAATTATTGTTGCATTGTTTGGGATTCAGAAGTCCAAGAATGGTCCCATGTCTCATGTTGGAAGCGAGGAAATTTTGTTTTGGTGAATGATTGGATGTCAGTGAGAGACATTCGGTGTCCATGGTTCTAAGACATTGGTCAAGGAAGCGAGCATTTGAGTGCGATCCTGGGGAGGAAAAGTGTTGAGTCGGCTTGAAGGTATCTTGTTTGTTCGCATACACTGAGCCCAACGACTCCAATAATCAACTGTCGAATTGTTCTCTTCTGAATGACATATCACCTACATTGACGAAAATTTATTTGTCTCCGAGTCCGAGATCCCGAGTCATGATTTCCGGCGCTGCACCGTACTGCACGGCGAACAACGAACCGACATCATTATCATCATCAAAGCGTGTAGCGATACCCACTCCATCCATCTCCCTTATCGCTACGCGCCTCCGCCACCGACTCATACCGACCATTCTTAATCAGCATGTCCGCTTTGTCTTCGTTTACTCCGACGATGACTTCGTCCCTCTCTCCGCGCTCCCGTTTCGCGTTCTCTCGTCGGAGGAAGAAAAGCATAGTGAGTGCGGCGGTGAAGCCAAGGCCTATGTATCTGTAATTCGGAAAGAGGTCGTCAGAACAAAGGCTGGTAGAAGCCTTTATGTCAGATAGACGCACAGAAGGACGATTCCGTGCCCGAGAACAAAGCGCGGGGCATCTCTCGCTCGATACTGCAGAAGTATTACGCGTCATCAAGACCGAATATGCACGGAACAAAAAGTGAGCCACTCACGGCGTTTGATGTTGCGGCGCCGTTGATATTTCCGCTTTAGAAAAGGCCCAATAAGCTGCATGGTTTCTAGCGATCGTAAAGTTGTTCGCTTACAATCCGATGACCCAACCCAGAGAAACGCTCCGCTTATAGGTACCTTCAACATTATTCGATACCCATGCTCTGTTTCAAAAATAAAATAGGGAACGTGACAGAATCGACGGAAATAACGGACATGATATTCGCTGTTCGAAATGTCTTATTGTCAGCAAGGTCGAAGGTCAACCATTTCTAAGCGCAACTCACGGATCAGAGGATAGATTCCGCTTCACATCGGACGTGAGCATTTGGGAGACAGATTATCTCCCAGAAGAAGAGATACTCACCACGCGGCTAGATACACTGCAAAATACGATAGACCAGCAGATTTTGAGAAGATCAAAATCAGGTAAGCCGCGATACCTGTATTGAGTTATATTAGTATATATTCATAAGCACATTGAAAACTGGATGACGGACCCAGACAATAGCATCCACTTGAAAGTTGACCAACAAATCAGTACCATAAGATGACGAAGTATAAAGAAATCTGTTTTACATAGTAAAGTATCCACGGCGTCCATAGCGGTCAGCAAGGAAGCCAACGGTGCATGTCCAGATACAAGCCAATGCATACACCGGAACTGTCAGAAGGTTCGCGGCAGTGGCTTGGAAGCCTTCATCATGATAGGGCGTTAGCTCAGTGTTATTAGAGAATCGTTGTGTGTTTTACCGAGTTCGTTGATAATCGATGGCAGGAACAAAGAAAAGCCGTAAAGCGGACCATTAGCTCCCGTGTACAAGATCACTAAGAATAAGTTGAATAAACACGACTTCAGCGTAAATTGACTCAGTGACACACTTCCAACCCATGTCTTCCAATCGATGATGCTGTCCCAAATGTACTTCCATCGCGCGTGCTCTCCTCCAGCAGAGTACATCCCGTCATTCTGAAGACGAGAAATGACCAGTTTCCTCTCTGGCTCGGTCAAGAATCTTGCTGTGTCTGGGAAATCCTGAAGGATGAAGAACGATGCGAATCCCACAATTACGGAGAAAATGCCCTCGATAATGAAGATCCAAGCCCTATTGGATTGTAAGTCACCGTTATAGCACACAGACAATTGAGTCAGACCATGCAGGCTTTCCCGCGATCCCGTCCATGTTCGAGATAGCAGCCTTCCAGCAAACATCAGTAAAGTAGATCCGCAGCACCCCATTGCGCTGAAGGCTTACAGCCAGTAGTCCTCCGAAAGCTCCCGATACAGTTGCCGCCGAGAAGAATATCGCGGCACGGAGACCAAATTCGCGACGCTTGTACCAACTTAAAATAAAATATCAAAGTAAATCAAGATTGTCACTCTCGTGCCTGAGTTTCGTCCCACGCCATCGTATTTACGACGCCGTGGATAGAACCAATGAAGTTGCGAATGGCGTGGGAGAAGAGGGGAGTGCGGGGCTCCTCGGGTCGGATGATGTGAGAGCAACAGCACTTACCAGGAAAGATAGTAGTTAGCTCCGGGAAAGAGGCCCGCTTCAAATGTCCCAAGCATCCACCTCAGGCCTGGTGGTGTGTTCCATTCAGCATTTTCATACGCGGCATGCGAAACTGAAGTTTACCGAAAAGACCACCAAAATTGTGGACAAGACCTTGCAAAGTCTACGTAAAGTAGTTAGTTTGTGAAATAATGGTGCAGTATAAAGACGTACCATCATCACTCCCCATAAGAACATGATTGACGAAAGCCATATTGACGGGCGTAGACGTTTCAGAAAGATGTTTGAGGGCACCTAGTTTATCAACTCTTCGCTCAATAGCAGCGCAGTCAAACAATCTCTAACTTACATCCAGCAAGGAGTATGGAATGAAGAAGATGGACAGGCAGATCAAATATTGAGTGTCGGATATATGCAAATCCGCTTCCATATTATAAAGCTGTAGGAGAAATGAGGCTGGTGTGCAAGTAAGCCTTCACATCGTAGCTGTACCTTAGCATTTCCGATACTTGTACGGTCCAAGAAAGCTGAAAGTATTCAGTTATCAGAAATAGTACGAAAAGCCAGAAAGATTTAGAAATGCCTACCAACAAGATATAGGAATGATAGCCAAGGTATGAGGGCGAGGTCGATTTTCCGGAGGAGCTTCTTCTCGTTCAGATCTAGCTCGGAAGCCTCTATGACTGACACCTCCTTTTCGTTCACGGTAAGGCTATCTTTTCCATCGGAAGATGAGCTTGACGACACTTGAGCTTGAGGAGTGACTTTTTCCTCGGTCGACATGGTTTGTAGGGATAGTGTTGATAGTGTCTGTCTTCGAAGGGAGCAGACTACGGAAAGAGATCCCGAGTAACTTTTATATCCTTATATATAGTGATCCTCCGGTGAGATGTTTCTCAAGAGGAGCAAAGGACCATATTGAATACACTGCAGGTCACTTGCCGAGTGATTACACTCGGCGACGTTAGTTTTTAGCTCTCACGTTAGTGAGTGCAGTACAAAAGCGTGTCGAATTGTCCCAGGAAGGGAAATCGATGTCACTAAGATTCGTTTCTTCTATCAAGGGCACCCCTGCGAAGGTCAAACGCGTGCTGTACATGAGTTCGAGAAAATCTTGAGTGCTCCGCAAAAAATGAGATCAAGTACGCGTTCGGAAATCGCGTCGCAGTTTCAAAATGAAGTGCAGAAATTACCCGCGAGAAGCATTTCGATTTCTCTATACTCCGCAACAAGACCTTAATTAGATCATGTATCTAAATCCGCTCCATTCATCACCTTTATGGAGCTTTGCTGCCTCGACGGATTGGAAAATACCATTCCTTTCGTCGCCCTTTACCTCGCCAGATCCCAGTATGACTTCGTCTCTGCGTCCCTTATCTCGCATTCTATTCTCGCGTTTGAGCAGAAGGTGAGTCGCGACGGATCCAACGAAACCCAATAAAACAAACATAAGCGTCATGGCGTGCCCGATCGTATACCATGGAGCATCACGCGCCCGATACTATCAAGCCTTTGATGAAGGAACCAACTAGAGGGACAAGTAAACTCACTACGTTAGAACTCGCAGCACCGGCCAAGTTCGCGCTGTGGAAAAATAAGTTTCAAAAAGGTTCTCGCGACAGAAAAGCTTACCAAGTCATGGCCATCGCCATGATTACGGAACGCTTCAAAGGGCCTTCGGCGTTGTTCGCTATCCAAGCTCTGAAACATACGTATTTCAGCAGGTATTGCCACATGCAGTCATATGGTACCGACTGAGAATTCGCTATTGTAAAGTTAGACAGAAACAAACTTCAAGGAAGAATGACCATACCTATGTTAGGATAGACGCCTCTAATATGAAAGGTGAGATAAATACTACGTATACCCGAGATGAGACTCACATTGAGACTACATATGTTGCAAAATACGACAGTGCAACATTCCTAGAAAGAATAAGAATAATGTACCCGATGGTCGCTGCAATATGACTCTGACATCAGTTCTTGCGGGGCCCGAAATGAACCAGCTCCTGTATGTCATACCGATCGTGAAAAGTGCACTTTACCCTCTCAGACGCAGTCTCTATGTAGAATCAACGAGAACTACTTACATAGAAACAATCCCTCGTGATTTAAAATAGTCTGCAAGTATGCCAGATACAATAACCGCTAGGCACCCCGCAACATAGACTGGCACGGTGAGCAAATTCGAACGCGTCGCCGAAAAACCTATGAGGCAAATAGTCAATCTATTTGAATCTTGAAAGATGATCACGCCTTACCGAGCTTATCGATAATACTTGGCAGAAACAATGAAAGACCATAGACGGCCATGTCAACTCCTTAAATGCGGCGCACTGTCAGTACTCCGATATGTAGAGCCCTCCGTCTCGTACGGACCCATTAGTGTGAGACAATTCATCCATGTTTTCCACTCCTCGAAGCCCTTTCTGATTAGTCGCCAGCTTAGGCTTTCATCGGCATTTAGTGTACGTGCTTCGTCTTGAAGGCGTCCAATAACGAATACGCGCTCAGCATCAGAAAGAAATCTCGCAGTTTCAGGATAATCGGTAAGAATGAAGAACGATGCCAGCGCTAAGGCAACAGTGAGGAGACCTTCCAGAATGAAAATCCAAGACCTAGTAAAGTTAAATAATTTAGGTCTGGGGTAATACGTCACCGAACTGACCAGGCAGGTTTGCCCCCGATCCCGTCCATTTTTGAAATCGCCGCCTATAATAAGGATAAGATACATGTAATGGATGTAAAATGTACGCTCACTGTAAGTAATCCGCCGAAGGCACCTGCTAATGTGACGCCTGCATTGAAGATGGCTAGTCTAGCCCCAATTTCGTTTCTCTTATACCAACTGAAGCATCCTGAGCTAGCTTTGCGAGGAATAAACGAAGGATGCATCTTACCACGACAAGTAGAAAGCTGCGGCGGGGAAAAAGCAGGCTTCGGCCGTGCCAAGAAACCACCGTACCGCTTCAATCCGGTTCAGGTCAGTTATATCAAAAGTCAACGCTGAGACTTACCAAACAACCCGCTGAAATTATGCACCAGGCCCTGCACAGTCTGAGGCGCGGGAAAAGAAAGTAAACCACTATCAATAATATAGTAGATACACAAACCGACCATAAGAGCGCCCCATATCAACATAGTGGAAGAAATCCAAATGGAGGGGCGGAACTTCTTCAAGCAAATGATCGCTGGAACCTCCAACAGAGCGTAAGGGAAAAAGAAGATAGTCAAGCAGATGAGATACTGCTTGTCGGAGATATGGATATCATTCTCGAGTCCGTATAACTAAAGATTTATGAACAGCTGAACCAGTTTCGTAATCCACTATTTGACGCACCCTTGCATTGCCTATGCTTGATCGATCCAGGAAACATAGAAGGTAAAGGATGGATAACCTGCACATACTGAGATTGCTGCTAAACTCGTGAGAGACATAGAACATACCAGGGAATCAAAGTCCAGTCAAGTTTTCGCAGTAATTTCTTCTCGTCCACTTCGCTGAGGCTACCATTACTCGACTTGATGACACTGTGCTCAATTTCCTCCTTCCCGAAGTCTTTCCTGATCTCCTCCTTGTCTTCATGAATATGTTCTTTTGAGAACATAGCTGCTGGCCTTGTAGATGACATTTGTAGGAAGTGGGGCGGTACGCGAAGGCATTTTATAGGTTAACTGCGTCATCTATATCCACGGTGATTCAAATAGAACGTTTCCAATGCGGCTTGCCATAAAAACAACACCCCACAGTAAAGTTACGCTTGTCCGTTTCCGTGCTTCGAAGCGGGTCGAATATGAATAGCGACGGCCTTGTGACAAAGATAGCTGGGTCGGTGAGCGGCTGAACAGTCGAGCCCGGGCCGCTGTTCGAGATCAAACCTCACAGCTACATATAGTGCAATGTCAGATGCTTTCAACCCTCGGCATTTGGTAGCTTTGATACAGAGGTACGGAGTATTATGTGGAAGGGGTTCTTTGAAGGGCATTTCAATGAAAAAGTGAATGTTTGGTTTTGCTTTGCTAGTACGTTAATATATGAGTACAATCCTTTTACAAACTTGTAGTTTCCTCGCTCACAAGTATATAAGACCTGTTGTCCCCTCCAACCTGCATCTGAACTGAACAGGTTTCGTTATCGGCCTCCAGTCCATTCATCGTGTGCCGACCGAAACCAAGCCATCGGCTGGTACTGTGGTTGTGGCCTGAAAGAGATGTGCTTTAGATTCCGATTTTAGACGAGCAAGTGGTTATGATCGATGTCATGTCTACTATTTCGCACAATGGAAAGATTTGGGTGTGTATGAATTTAGAAGTAGAAGTCAAGTGGCTGAAGGTGAGAGAGTGACGACACTGCCAGTGAGTATTATTAGTCTTATTTTTTTTTAAAAACGCCCACGTGATCATAACGCGAATCGGAGTAACGACGGAGTTCTAAAAAGAACAGCAAATATAGAAAAATAACGTGTGCTTTGCGACAAATAATTGTACTGTACGTCAAACCATGTATCTAAACCCACTCCATTCATCACCTTTCTGAAGTCTTGCTTCATATATGGACTGAAAGACTCCATTCTTTTCAGCACCTCTCATATCGCCGGATCCCAGTATGACTTCGTCTCTGAGTCCCTGATCTCGTATTCTGTTCTCGCGTTTGAGCAGAAGGTGAGTTGCGACTGCCCCGACCAGACCTAGTAGAACAAACATAAGTGTCATGGCGTGCCCGAGCGTATACCATGGAGCATCACGCGCCCGATACTATCAAGCCTTTGATGAAGGAACCAACTAGAGGGACAAGTAAACTCACTACGTTAGAACTTGCAACACCGGTCAAGTTAGCGCTGTAGAGACTTTAGCCTCGAAGTATTCTCACAGTAATGGAGTCGCTTACCATGTCAAAGCTATTGCCATGATCACGGAACGTTTCAAAGGGCCTTCGGCATTATTTGCTATCCAGGTTCTGAGGAGGAAAAGGTGTCAGCAGGTTTGCCATGTGTGCAATCCGATGGTGCTGACTGAGAGTTTGCTATGGTAGAGTTAGAAAAGAAAGGGTAATAAAAGGCTAGGATAATACCAATGTTAGGATAAATACCTCTGGATTTAAAATTAGGATAAAATATTACTATATTTATGAAAAGGCGTACATCGAAACTACATACGTTGCAAAATATGACAATGCAACATTTCTGGAGAGAATAAGAATGATATAACCGACTGTCGCTGCAAAGAGATTGGCATCAATTCGCGGAGGCAGAAACAATAAAACAATTCCTGATTAGCATACCGATTGTAAAAAGTGCTCTGCATCAAATCAGATGTATTTAATAGGAGAATCAATGGAAGTTGCCCACATCGAAACAATTCCCCGCGACTCGAAATGATCTGCAATAATCCCAAATATTATAACCATAAGGCAGCCTACAACATAAACTGGCACAGTAAGCAAATTCGAACGCGTCGCCGAGAATCCTAAGGAAATCAGTTGGTTAGCTTACAGCTCGACCGATGAGCACGCCTTACCGAGCTTATCGATAATACTCGGCAGAAACAACGAAAGGCCGTACAGCGCCATATCAGCTCCTGAGAAACGGCACATTGTCAGTACCTTGTCGTGCAGCACTCTATCTCATACTGACCCATTAGTGTGATGCAATTCATCCACGTCTTCCACTCCTTGAAGCCCTTTCCAATTACTCGCCACCGCAAGCCTTCATCGATATTGAGAGTCCGTGCATCATCCTGCAGACGTCCGATGACAAGTTCGCGCTCGGCATCGGAAAGAAATTTTGCAGTTTCGGGATAATCGCTCAGGATAAAGAACGAAGCAATAGCCAGGATGACCGTCAGTAAACCCTCTAGAATGAAGATCCAGGACCTAAAATACTCCTTGAGTTAATTGCTATGCATGCCGTAGACGGACTAACCACGCAGATTTGCCTCCAACTCCGTCCATATTCGAGATGGCCGCCTGAGTAAGAAAAATGAGATGAAGCTAGTAGGTACGAAACTCGTACTCACCGCGAGCAACCCACCGAACGCACCTGCCAGCGTGACCCCTGCATTGAAAACGGCGATTCTAGCTCCAATCTCATTTCGCTTATACCAGCTGAAATAATGACCACTGCAATTAGTTCGAATGCAATGCTAGAAATATTCGCTGTTTCTCACCATGATAAATAAAAAACAGCGGCAGGAAAAAAACATGCTTCCGACATGCCAAGGAACCATCTCGCAGCTTCAGATTGGTTCAGATGCCAGTGGGTTCGGGAGATGAGAAAAAATGCTCACCAAATAAACCGCTGTAATTATGCACAAGGCCTTGCACAGTCTGAAGCGCGAACAACAAACGTAAGTATCATTCAGGTTGAAGTACGTTTGGCAAACCGACCATAAGAGCGCCCCATATCAACATGGTGGAAGAAATCCAAATGGAGGGACGGAACTTCTTCAGGCAAATGTTCGCTGGAACCTCCAAAAGAGCATAAGGGAGGAAGAAGATAGTCAAACAGATGAGATACTGCTTGTCAGATATGTGGATATCATTCTCGAGTCCATATAGCTAATGATTATGGATCAGCTGATCCATTTTCATAATCCGTTATTTGGCGCACCCTTGCATTGCCTATACTTGATCGATCCAGGAAACACAGTAGGTAGAGTATGGATAACCTGCTAACACTGAGATTATCGCTAAACACGTGAGAGACATAGAACACACCAGGGAATCAAAGTCCAGTCAAGTTTTCGAAGCAATTTCTTCTCGTCCACATCTACGACGCTTCTACTATTTTGTTCGAGGATGTCGCCATCAACATTCTCTTCCTTGGGGTCTTTTCGTAAGTCCTTTTCCTCGTCCTGAACTTCAAGTTGTTCGTTTGAGGACATGGCCGGCAACGCTATGGGTGTCTGTGCAGATGGGTGTGGGTAATTCATCACGCTTTATACGCAAATTGCGCCATCTACACCCCCAGTGATTCGAACCGGTGAGAATGCCTATAATGCGGATCACCATTATGACAGTACCCCACAGCGTAGAGACACGTCCATCTCCGCGCTTCGAATATGAATAGTAATAGTGTTGGCCATGTGACGAAAGATAACAACATTGCCTGGGTAGAAAGGCCGTAGCACCCTACTCATATCTGACCGCTTAGATGGCGTGATATCGGATACTTTGGACTTTCGGCATTAAGAGGGCCTGATACAGAGAGCAGTACTTGCATAAGTCTCGGAGTTGAGAGCTTTCTATCCGAGGAAAATCTGTTCCGTGCACGTGATCACGACGCGCGTCGGAGTTTTAAATTAAAGCACAGCAAATGGACTTTTCGACTGACTTTAAGACTGGTTACATATCTTATCGTATTCTGCAACTCAAATGATATATCTAAACCCACTCCATTTGTCCCCTTTCTGAAGTCTTGCGTCTTCTACTGATCGGAAAATCCCATTCCTCTCATCGCCTTTAACTTCGTCGTATTCTGCTGCTATGACTTCATCTCTCAGCCCTTGATCTCGAATTTTGTTCTCGCGTTTGAGCAGCAGGTAGGACACGGCTGCACCGGTAAACGCAAGTAGCACAAACATGAGCGATATACCGTGCCCAATAGTGTACCATGGTGCATCACGTGCACGATACTTAATAATGTGTTGGTCAGGGAGCTGCAGGAGCTGCGCTAGAAGCCAGACAAACTTACCACATTAGAGCTCACCGCACCTGTCAAGTTGGCACTGGAAAAGGTCAGTTTTCGCCTGTACTCGCGTGGGCAGTGCCTACCATGTAAAAGTTATGCCCATAATGACAGACCGCTTCAAAGGCCCTTCGGCGTTGTTTGCTATCCAAGCTCTAGTAGAGATACAATTCAGAAGGTATCGGAATGTAAGTGACATAACGGAACTGACTGAGTATTCGCTACAACAAAATCGAATTTAGTCAAAGGAAAGGATAAAATAAACAAAGACCGTACGTAAATTCGGATAAACGCCTCTGAGTGAATGGTGAGAAAAATGACTAGCATATCAGCATATGAACTTACATCGCGACAATATATGTTGCCACATAAGATAGAGCGACATTTCTGGAGAAGATCAAAATCATATATCCGATTATCGCTTCAAGAAAGTATGGTCGTAAATCCTTTTGGAAATTAAAAACTTTCACGAGTCAATCGTACCGGTCGAAAGAAGAACCCTTCGTTATCTCAGTAGAGACAAAATGAGAAAAAGCAACGATAGTGACATACATGGCAACGATCCCTCGCGATCTATAGCGGTCCGAAAATGTGCTGGCCACTACCATCATTAAACATCCTGCAATGTACACTGGGACGGAAAGCAAGTTCGAACGTGTTGATGAGAAACCTACAAACGCCATAAGCCCGGTTTACTAAAACCTCACGCGCGCCTTACCGAGCTGGCTTATTATACTTGGCAGGAATAAAGAGAGGCCAGTAATCGCCATAGTAGTCCCTTGTACATGATTCAATGTCAGTATTCGGCGTACGATTGAGCTCTGTATTGAACTCACCCATCAATGCAACGGAATTCGCCCACGTCTTCCATTCCTTGAAACACTTTTCAATGACGTGCCACTGCAGACCCTCATCAGCGTTATGGATCCGTGATTCATCCCGCAGACGCTCCAGGACGAAGGTACGCTCAGCCTCGGAAAGAAACGTTGCACGTTCGGGGAAATCGTGCAGAACAACGAACGAGGTGAGCGCCAGGACAACCGTTAGGAGACCTTCGAGGATGAAAATCCAAGACCTGAAAAACGACAAATATTGTTAGAGTGTACGAGTGATATTATAAGAATGGACTCACCAAGCGGGCTTGCCGCCGACCCCATCCATATTGGAAATAGCCGCCTGGAAAGCGGATAAGATACATGACGGACTGGCAGATCTGAAAGGCACATTCACCGCAAGCAATCCACCGAACGCACCTGCCAAGGTGACTCCCGCATTGAAAACGGCAAGTCTAGCTCCAAGTTCATTTCTCTTATACCAACTGAATTACGGTTTACCTTGAGCTGATTGCATGTGCGACTTCGATAAAGCGCTGGACACACTTACCATGAAAGATAAAACGCTACGGCAGGGAAGAAGCATGCCTCAGCCATGCCGAGGAACCATCGCACCGCTTCAATTTGGTTCAGATGAGATTCGATAGATAAAGGCCACGCTCACCCATTAAACCGCTGAAATTGTGCACAAGGCCTTGCACAGTCTTGCACATAGTCAGCGAGTTCAAGTCAAGTTCATGTGTGCGGACGAGTCACCATGATGATGCCCCATATAAGCATAGTAGAAGAGATCCACACCGAAGGCCGGAATTTCTTCAAGCAGATGTTTGCTGGAACTTCCAGAAGTGAATAAGGGAAGAAGAAGACAGTCAAACAGATGAGGAATTGTTTGTCGGAAATGTGGAGGTCCCTTTCAAGCCCATAAAGCTGTATACCGTTATTAATCGAAAGGTCGTTTCACTGGCACACTGCTAAGCTAGAAATTGACGCACCCTAGCATTGCCTATACTTGACCTATCGAGGAAGCACAGGAGGAACAAAATAGACAGCCTGAGTGGCAAACAATTAGCCGTCGATCGACATTATAAGTGAATGTGGATGAAAAGGGGGATTAAACTCACCAGGGGATCAGCGTCCAGTCAATTTTACGAATCAGTTTCTTCTCGTCGATTTCACTGCCAGTGAGGATAGTACTGCTGGTCTTCTCAGATTCGTCGATATCCACTTCTCCGGAATCTTTTTCAGACACCTTTTCATCACGGGCAAGCTGCTCGATCGTAGTCATATCTGTAGACCTCGTCGATGTCGTTTGTAGGGGACGTCACGGTGCAGGCGCGGACCACCCAAAGTCGATTTATAAACCGGTTGCTCCATCCGAGCCCTGTAGAAAATGATATAAATAGAGCACTAGTACTCCCAGTACAGCTCGACACCACCATCATCACAAGGACAGGATGTCGCCGTCGAAGTATGGGCGTTCCATTAGCAATCCATGGATTGGGATCAAAATACATTTTTCATTCGCCAATCTGCAAGGAGAGTTGATCCTGTGACAGACGATCGCTACGTTTGAGCGGCTGAACTAAGGGAGCGGCAAGCAGCATTGTGGTCACCAGCTTTGTATTGCGTTTATCCAGATATCCTCATGCACTAAGATTTCAATGCTGAGGCACAGAAGAAGGGATGGAGACGGGCGTAGAGCGTTCCTTTCCAGAACGTGGTGATTGCTTCTTCGACTTTGCTAACACGTCACGGAATTCTCAATGCCCGGATAACCAGCTTTCTCTACTTGAGGTATAATCCTGCTTACGTCCCTCCTGAGAATCGGAGTACAGGTCTGTCATCACACAGGACGAAACACCATTATCGAGTTCGTACCTTTATCTATTCCTCAATAGCGATAAACGGCAAGAAACCAAAACAATTGGAGTATAGCGAACAAATTTGCCACATTTTCCCCATGGATCTCGCATTCATAAAGGTGCATGTTCAAAAGGCTTCTCACTTCACGTAGTATTGAGATGCAAAAGTTGATCTATTTTTAGTCTGCTTCTCAGCGCACGTTTATGGACAATGAAAGGTATGAAGAAAGCAATTGAAGTTCAGACCGCGCTACTCTTGTTGCATGACCGTCCATAATCCACTTTTTGATCCCTGATACTCATCCACGTCGATTAAGGATAAGTTAGGCAGTGAAAGACGAGACGTGGTCCTCGACAACCTTCTTAATCTGGCCCTCTAGCTCATTCGTTACGGTACCCTTGGCAATCTCCTCCAGTAACGCGGACTGTGTGCTCGTCAGATGCGAGCGGAATTCAGCTTCCCAGCGAGTGATCTGGTCAACTGGGATGGGGTCGAGCTAAAATAAAAGAGATTAATAATCACGTAAGGAAAAGCTAAACCTGGAAAACACATACAAGACCGTTAACACCGGCGTAGATAATGGGGACTTGGATTTCAGTCGGGAGAGGTTGGTACTGGCCTTGCTCTGAAGAAAATTTAGCTATAATCAAGATTAAATTCAGACATAACGTACTCAAAAGCTCAGTAAGACGAGCACCACGGTTCAGAAGGTAGCGAGTGGAGGCGTCGAGATCAGAACCGAACTGAGCGAAGGCAGCAACCTCACGGTACTGCGCAAGGTACAGCTTGAGAGAACCAGCGAACTTCTTCATGATCTTGCTGTAAACCGAAAATAGTGAGTTGGTTGCAATTGAAAAATTGCATTCACTTTCACTTACGTCTGGGCAGCAGAACCAACACGCGAGACCGACAGACCGACATTGATGGCGGGACGCACACCACGGAAGAAGAGTTCAGCCTCCAAGAAGATCTGACCGTCCGTGATGGAAATGACGTTAGTCGGAATGTAAGCCGACACATCACCACCTTGCGTCTCAATGATGGGCAAAGCCGTCAAAGATCCACCGCCGAACTTGTCGTTCATCTTCGCGGCACGCTCGAGGAGACGCGAGTGAAGGTAGAAGACATCACCAGGGTAGGCCTCACGACCGGGAGGACGACGGAGGAGAAGAGACATTTGACGGTAAGCAACGGCCTGCTTCGACAGATCGTCGTAGATGATGAGAGCTGTGGGTAGTTTCAGTACCCAATTCTTGACCTCACTGGTAAATAGTTACTGACCGTGCTTGCCGTTGTCACGGAACCATTCACCCATAGCGCACCCAGAGAAAGGAGCAAGATATTGAAGAGGAGCTGCCTCAGAGGCGGTGGCAGCGACAATGATAGAGTATTTCATAGCATCATTCTCCTCAAGGGTCTTGACGAGCTGCGCGACCGTCGAACGCTTCTGACCAACGGCGACGTACACACAGTAAAGCTTCTGAGTCTCATCTTTGCCGTCGTTCCAACGCTTCTGGTTGAGGATAGTGTCAATGGCGACGGCGGTCTTACCGGTCTGACGATCACCGATAATAAGCTCACGCTGGCCACGACCAATGGGCACCATGGCATCAATGGGCTTGAGACCCGTCATCATAGGCTGGTTCACTGAGCGACGAGGGAGAATACCTGGAGCCTTGACGGAGGCACGGCGACGCTCAGCGGCCTCGATGGGGCCCTTTCCATCAATAGGGTTACCCAGAGCATCGACGACACGACCGAGGAGGTTGGGGCCGACAGGGACATCGACAATCTGGCCAGTACGCTTGACGGTGTCGCCCTCCTTGATGAGACGATCGCTACCGAAGATGGAGACACCAACGTTCTCCGCCTCCAAGTTCAAACACATGCCGCGGACGCCAGACGAGAATTCAACCATCTCTTCGGCTGTTGGATTGGATTGTGAGATGCGCAAAACTTGTAGGGGTAGCGGAAGCCGACATACCTTGAACGTTCCTCAAACCGTAGACGCGGGCAATACCTGTGTACGTAATCGGCATTACAACCTCATCGTCACCGGCTATTCCAAAAACAGGCAAGATTGGGGAAAGCACGAACCGTCACCAATAGTGAGAACTCGACCAGTCTCCTGAACATCGACGCCGAGCGAAGAGCCTGCTATCCGTGACTCCAAAATAGAGGAGACCTCGGAAGGCGCTATTGGGTCGCATCACACACAAAACGCGAGTTGAAGGAGTGGAAAAAGATGCGAAACGAAAAGATGAGTTTGTCATTCAGAAAAAGAAAATAGCTTGTAGAGCACATACAGGCTTTTGCAGTTGCGTATGAACGAGCGACGTTGAGGCGAGGAGCGACGCCCTATAATGAGAAAAAAGAGCCAAAGAGTTGAAGCGTAAATCCGCCAGCGCAGCAAGAAAACGAACGTACCTTGGACACCGCTGAGCGGGCGGCCAGCGCGGCGGTGTTTCTGAGAGCGACTCTGTGCATTGTTGGCCGACGATAGATAGGGGGAAAGAGCGCGACGGCGAGGGCGCTGCGGAAGAGGATGGAAAGGAAGGAAGGTGTTGAGAGAGAAGGAAGGAGCAAGGGAGACGAGATCGAGTCCAGCGCTGAGAGAAAAAAAGATGTATTTTCCCACGCTCAAACATCGCTTATTCCCGCTTTTTCCCGAAAATAATAATATTATTATTTTATTTTATTTGCTTTTCTTTGTCTTCACCTTGACCATGCTCTTCAACGCACTCCGTCGTACGTCTTGCTCGTTGATATTTTATTTTGTTGAAAATGGTCATCGTGCTGATAGCGAATGTAGCTGCAAAGAACGTCGGAGACATCGCGCGACGATGTTTTGCGACGGCGACGGCCGCTGCGCCTTCAACGTTAGCCCTTGAGGGCACGTCCCCAGCAGCCAACGCCTTGCCAAAGCTCTCGTCCACCCAAGACGCACTCACCCATCTACGCTCCCAGCCTTCGCATTACGTCGTCGCCAACCTCATGGGAAGACGACATGTCCTCGCTCCGCGGGACCTCCTCACCCTCCCCCGTCTCAAGACAGTCAACGTTGGAGACAGACTCATCCTCTCTGACATACACGAAGTCGGCTCCCGTGACTATACCCTTCGAGCATCTACCCTCGGCCAGGAGAGCCTCCCAGCTGGGCTTGTACGTGTAGAGGCGACTGTCGTCGAGCACACCAAGGGGCCCATGGAGCGTATCGTCAAATTCAAACGGAGGAAACATTATCAGAAGACGATTAAGCACAAGCAAACGTATACTCGTCTGCGCGTCGGACCCATTGAATTTGGTCAGGGCGAGGCATTACTGGAGGGAAGAATATAGGAACAACTAGCGATAATGACATGATATTCGTCTTCATCATCTACTATTAAATTTCCCCTTCCTCTGGTGTATCCTCACGCCCACTGGGACTACCACGCGCCGTGTCTGCGCCATCATACTTAGCCCTCTGCGTGTCGGTTTTCCGTAATTAGCTGCAAGTTTGTACCGCCTCCTAATGAACGCACCTTTTCTGAACGGTCCGAAACGCTTTTATCATCGCGCTCTCGCTTTTCACGTCCTTCATATCCAGAATAATCAAGTTCATCTTTCTCTGCATCTCGTGTGCTCCGTGACCTAGAAAGCCGACGATGTCCACGTTCGCGCTCGCGCTCGCGTTCACGTTCACGCCGACCACCACCATCTCGGTCGTTACGAGACTGATCTCGTTCTTTCTCTCGGTCTCGATCGCGATGATCTCTGTCCTTGTCACGATACTCTCGCTCACGCCGAGACTCGTACTCGTCATCACGAGCTCGACGGTGGTGCCGCGAGCTCTTCCCTTCATCCCACTCGCGCTCCCTTGCGCGGTCACGATCACGATCTCCATCTCTTCCGCCGCCCGGTTCCTTCCTCTTGCGACTCGTAGTAGAGCCGTCTTCGGACATATCGCGTTCGCGTTCGCGCATGCGTTCCTGTTATCGAATGTCAGCATATCGCTACACAGTATGTAAATGATAGAGACATGCCTTCTGCCGCTTTATAAATTTAGAGAAGGCAAGGCGCCTGCCTTCATCTTCAAGAGCTTTATATTCAGGAAGGCTCTCCATGAGCGGGATAGCGTCTTCATAGCTCATATTCACTTCGATGGGCTGCTGAAGCTTCTTTAATGCGTAACGAAGGTCGTCTTGCATATGCCTTTGTTTTCTCTCTGATCGTCGTCTCTCAGTTTCCTGTCTCTTAACAGCTTCTGCATGGAACTTTTGGGATAGATCATTAGCTTCGATCAAGTACATCCATAGCTGAAACTCACGAAGTGATAGACATCCCCAATGTCGCTATCGCTCAACTTGCTCAGGGATTCTTGCCCTTTCTGCCGAGCATCAGAGACAAGTCGCTGGAAGTCCTCCAGCGATACGTCGTGCTTGATCTCGAAGGCGTCTTTCTCGCTTTCCCCTTTTGTAGCCCTTTTGAACGCATCTTCTATGATGGCCACCTTGGTATCAAGTTTCTGGTCCAAGTTATCAACAACATCCCAGAAAAGCTCGAGCGGGTTTGAACCCGGCTTGCCCAAAAGATTGAGATACCGTTCGTCACTTTCGAATTTGGGATACACATCCTTCCACTTTGATCTCGCCCTGATTAACCCTGCATCTTTCAACTCACGGAGCAGCTCCTTGAATCCTTCACGGGCCTTCCGTTCAATCCGTGTCTTTTCAATGCCTTCACGACGCATGCGAGTGTCGAATTCACGTTCCTGGACTCGAGCGTAGTCTTCAAAGGCAAGTAGAATGTCCAAATTCGGCAACTTCTGCAGCTCCTGGTCATTCGCCCAAGCGTCCGAGTCGAGGACAGCGGCGTGTGCAGTTCGCCAACGCGTAAAAACGTCAATGTTCATCTCTTTGAACAACGACACCACTTTTTCCATACTGCGGGCGTGAGCAGCGCGGCCTTCTTGAGTCTCCCGTTGTTTGAGCTCTGAAACGTATTCGTCAAATATCATCTTCCGTTCCGACTCGATCTTTGCAGTCTGCCAAATTGGATGCTGCGCAAAAAGCTTGTCCGCAGTGGGGAAGGTGGAGTAATGGAATACATTAGGGTTTCCCTTGAGCATATTCCGTAATGCAGGTCGGACTTTAGCCAGACGTGCTTCCCGTTCCTCGCGCTCTTTCTCGATCAGGGAGTCGATAAACTAAAAGCTGTGAGTGACACAAGCTGGCTCAGCAATAGCTTAAGACATACCTTTTGCCAACAGGCTTTCTTCTCAGACAGTGAGTTCAGTGCCTTGTACAACGGGTCAGTGATGATTGCACGCATCGTCTGGTCCCACGTCCACGTCGCATCTACACCTGCTTTCCTCAAAAGATGCATGAAAGCTTTCTCGCCCTCTTCTACCGTCGCAAACCCATTATGCGGAATCACGGGGTCCTCAGGCAGATTCGGGCGGCTAGGCAGTGCACTGGGCGTGGGCGTACTTGGAAGGGACGTGATGGAATTGGGCGCCGCGACGGCGAGCGGATTGGCTATGCCATTGAGGGGTTGTTGCTGAGTTGGGGTTAAGGACGGGTCTGCGTTACCCAAAGGGACTAAAGCACCTTGTGAACCAGAGGTAAAGCTCGGAGCGATCAAGCGCGGGTTGTTCCTGCGAGAAAAATTGTGGTATGATCGAAGTTAGTGGCGAGGCGCTTGGCTTGGGGACTGCGAGCTTACATCTGTTGGGCAGTCTTTGCGTCCTTCTCAACTTTCTCGAGCAACGTGAGAAGTTCATCTGGCATATCCCATTTTGACTCTTTAGTTTCGGTCTGAATACAATATATAAGCGCCATAAGTCATAAAAAATTGAACGTGCATACGTTGTAGAAATACTTCCTTCCTCCGGAGAAGTACTCCTTCCATTTTGTTTGCCCTAAAGCTTTCTAAAGAGGCGTCAACTAAGTGCTAGAACAACATAGGAAATGGACACGCACTTCAAAAGGAGACTTGAGGACTATACAAACTATCAGCGTCATTATCTGTGAGAGTAAAACAAGCAGATGTACCATCTGGTTTCTCCCAAACGCTCTCTTTTGACCCCGTATTAAACCAGTACGTGCGACCTTCCGGGTTTCGGTGCTCTGTCTGTGGAGGAGTCAGGTGTGCAAAAAATATTCATCGCGAGCTCTCTGGAACTTACCCAGATACCAGACATTACTTTATGTAGAGAAACGGAGGGCTGCTCTCCGATGTAGTATGAAGTGGACGAGTCGAAGCGCCGCAGATATTTGCGTGACGAAGTCCACCTCCACCAAACATCAAGGATCGGCACGGGTTCCAAATTTAGCTCCGATCTACCCGTGTCCATATCCGTGAGGTCAGATTTGCTCTTCCACCCCTCCTCCTCGAACTTCCCCTCATGTCATTGGCGCCCTTCTTCAAACTCAGAGTCTCAAACAGCAAAAGGGCTCTGTTTCCGACAGGGTATCATGATACAGCCATAACTTGTCAAATTACATTTACAATCCCATTCAGTCCAACGCACTCACGTCGCTTGAATCCAACATTTTACATTTCATGAAATGTGAAATGAGATATACAGAGGTCTCGTTTTGAAGGAGGGTCTTTAAGAAAAATGTACAGAGCACGTCAATGGAGTTGATAGGCGTAATGAACCATTTATCTGCATTCACTGATGCAGGTGACCTCGAGTGCTCGGTTTGCTCTGCTCACAGTGGGTCACTTGGACTTGAAGTATGACGGATTAGTAAAGGGCATCCACAACTCCTTTTTATAGATGAAAGCTCGTCGACCGACCATGATAGCGAAACACCGCGAATTCCTAAATTAGGGCCTTTTAACGTGTTAAGTAGCTCTTTTTCACGCTGGTGGCCGACTTACAGTATTACCTATTTGTCAATATTGTATTGAGTGGTTGACAATGATCTATGCCATTCCGTTTTTATATATGTTCTTTCCGTGCGTGCGTGCGTACCAGGCGTCACTCGGGCCAAGCATACATAGTGCTGCATGTTGACCTTCGAGGTCTCGGAGGTCTCAACAACTTGAAATATCGAACCCTGAATCAGGTCAGACTCATCGGACTTACTGCCAGAAGTCCAGTCCCAGATCAATTGGCTGCAGTGGGCACGCAGTGCATTAATATTCATCTTTGGATTCATCTTACAGGGAGGAAATTAATATAATTTTCATTTCTTTCAAGTCATCAAGCTTCTAGCCTCTTTCTTTCCTTGTTGTCCGGGGTCCCTTTCTACTCTCGCTCCTTTCCTGGGTATCGATCCTCGATCGCAGATAAGATTGTCTTTAGTCGGCGGAGGCGGCGTCCAGTAGTAGCACAGTGGTGGCTATGTCGTCCGAGGCAGATAGTAGCTGAAGCTGAACTGTGAACTGTATTTTATCACCCAGGAAAACATGTACACGTACACTTAACCTTAACGATGATTTTCTTCTTCTCTGCATTCTACGCTTCCTACCATCGAGTTCCAACGTGATTGATATGTTGGAATAATAATAGCATGGTGTATATGGCTGGTTCTAGCTTGTTTCTGAAGGAAGGTTTATGAAGCGTGTTGCAATGAAGCGATCCTCGGACAAGGTCCAGTTGGGCCTTGCGGTCTAGGCAAGTGGTAGGTATTCTTCCGTGTCTTCCACGTCTACGATTAATCGTGTTACTTCAGTTACTTCTCGCAGGCTCGTAAAAGAATAAAGAAACAAAAATTCGACAATAATCTAAGACATTAATACATTAAGTTTGCAATAAGCGAGTGGCAGTCGAATCTTGAAATGTGCAGACGGAAACAACAGCAATAATTATCGCCAATCGCAGAGTCACAAAATCTTTAATGCCAGTAAACACGTCAGTCGTCAACTTGGGTCAGGGCGAGTCTCCTATGCACAAGGTCAGCCACCATCTTGCCGTCGAGAGGTATCGAGTTTCCTTGGAAGCCTTCTGGGTACATTGGATACTTGGGTATATTCGGTCGCGTGAACGATCTACAAACCGGAGAATAGAAAAAAGAAGACAGGCACCGACAGCCCATTCGTATCAGAAAACAGGGGAAGGCAGGGGGGAACGAATGCATGAGCATGAGCGAAATCGAAAATGAAAGAGAAAGAGAGAAGGACCCAACGTACACGTTACCCCAAGTACCGTAGTGTTTCATTCCCAAAGCGCGCGCGGTGTATTCGTAGTCGAAGTTGACACCTTGCGGGTAGAGAAACTCGATGACGGTCGTTCGAGGGGAGGGTCGCATCCAGAGGAGGGAAGTAAGCCCGTTTCCGTGTACGCCCATCATGATCTATCGTCCAGTCAGTCTTTTGAATTGAGATTATGAAGAAGGGCAGCGTACCGTTGTTCGCCCTGCTAACCGGATCTGTTCGGCTCTGGTGAGGTCTTGCATATTCACAATGTTCACCTCGTACCCGTACTGGTCTCTCAGATTGTACAGCTCGCGTACGAGCGTTTCGTGGTCCTCTTGAAGAAGCATCCTCCGACCCCAAGACTGTCTCGAGATATACGTGATGACATGCTTCTGCTCCTGCGTGCCCGAGACAGTGCCCACGATCGATTCCTTCGACGACCCACTAAACTCCATAACACTCTTCCGAATGGGAGAGAACCAGTGATCGCTGCCCTCCAGCTCAAACGCGTTGGAGGCCGGACACCAAGTCACTTTGAACGGGTCGCCTTCGCCCGCACTGGCTCGGTCACCCAGCACCACACGGTCGTACACGAACACAGTCTTCATCGAGGCCCTGTCTGCCCATTCCTCCGATGTCTCGTAGGCCATGGCGGGAAACGCGCCTCGCATCACCCATTGGTTCATCCCAGCGTAGTCCCACCACTCGCGGGTTTTGATGTGTCTGAATATCGTGCGCTTGGGGAGGGGTAGACTCGTTTCGCCGTTCACGCCGATGTTGAGGTCTAACGAGGAATACGTCCGCCAGAGACCGAAGAAGATCTCGGCTGCCCAGTGACTGTGATAGAGCGTCAGTGGGAGAGCGCCTGCTAGCTTGATGTACGATATACGTACTAGTAATGGTTGATGAATTGTTTCGGGTCTGTGACCATAAAGGTGACACCTTCCATTCGGGACGCAGAGTCTTGTTTCCATATTTCTCGAGCACGTTCGGGAGTGACGACCTGGATGTCGTCGTCTGATGGTATACGCCTCTCTTTCTCGAGGGGACCGTTGTAGATAGGGTAACCGGATGAAGTGATCAATCGCAGGTTCGGAATGGATTTAGGTTCGGAGGTGACAATGAAGATAGTGCCGTTCCAAATGTAAAGAGTGTCGAGAATGCTCCAGCCTAAACGTACTGTCAGTCAAGTTCTAGACGGTAGAGAATTCTGAAGGGGAGCTAGAGCTAGCGCCTGAATAAACTCACCGGCGACATGTTTGACCAGCTTAGTCTCCGGCACGGAAGAAGACCAAAAGACATGCGCGTCTGCTGTCACCAGCTCGGACTCCGCCACCTGCTTCGGTGGTGACTTGTCTGAGAACCCATTCTGGCCTGGTTCATACTGTAAGTTTTCTGAAGGCGAGGAGGAATTAAAATACGGGGAGTCGTAGTTATAGGTGGAGTGGGCGAAGAAGAGGAAGGTGAACAGGAGAGCTGCAAGGAGGAAGAGCTCGCGGCGGGAGAGGTCAAATAGGCAACGCCTCATGAGGAGCCAAGGCCCGAGAGAGTGAAAGCGAACTGGGGCGAGATAGAGATGGGAAGAGAAAGAGAGAGGGAAAAGATGAAAACGACGAGGGGGAAGCGAATGGATGAGAGATGAGAAAAGGGGGGGTGGATTAGGAGGAGCGGAGCTAGGCTAGGGACAGGGACACAGCTGCTGCTGCTGCTACTAGTAGTCTTTCACTACACCTGACGTCGTCCGAGTCGTTGAGCACAGAGTCAGACTGTATTCCTCTAATATTATGCGCTGTTAGAAGGCGTTCTGGTAGAGACATGTGGTGCTACACGGAATCAGAGATGTCGGTGTTAAGAACGCAGACGAGACGGCCATCATAAGATAACAAGAGGAATCTAACGGGCGCATACTATGTAGTACTGGTCGTAGTACAAAGGGTCATCCTCCTCCTCCTATCCGCCGCGCCGCCACATCCGTCCCTCGTCTTTTTATAATTTATGTACTTTACCCACTCATTGACTTGTTTCGCTCTCCCAATCTCCGATGTCGACGTCTGTCCGTATTCAATTTGTTCAATGCTTTACAGATGCTCGAGACTCCGAAAGCCAATCATGTCTCACTTCAGTACAAGACTGCATGTCCTGTATCATATGATGGAGCACTCGAGGTCATTCCAGAGGCCTTTTGTTTGTTGAAAATTGAAAATAAGTAAATAAAATAAAACAAAATGATTGACGATATATGTCTAACGACTGAAATGAATTGTTATGGTGATGGCCGAGTGCCGCCGGCGTTTACCGACATCTTTTCCTCTCCACCACCCCTCCCTCCTCCTCCCCGACGTTGAGCTTATCGACTGTTTTCTTTCCCCTCGACGACCACGAACATCCAGCTCTTCTCTCTCACGTCATCCTACGGTCTTTACTCTTGTCACTCTTTTCTTTAGTTCTCTCAACTCCCGACTCTCTCTTCTCAACACTTGTCTTGTTCCAAAGCAAATCCTTGGAAACCCGGTTAAATTCAGTATTTTCTTTATTGCTGTATTACCATCTGGCATCCAACCATGCAAGATTTTATCAAGACGCACATGAAGAGGGTTCCGGAAAGGCATCGAAAAATACGAGCCCTCTTTGGCAGCGACGATGATACCGATACCGAAACAGATGCAAAGACAACCGCAGGTCGAACAACGGCAAACGTTCGTCCTACGACTACACCTGTCGTTACTTCTGAGCCAGCAACAACACCTCTTGTCAAGACTACAGAGAAGTCGACAGAAGCGCAATCAAGTGAGCCGGAATTGTGTTGTGTGTGAATGAGGCATTAAATATTTGATTAGCCTCGTCTTCTACTCAGAGAACGTCGGCTGCCTCGACGACATCGGAGGCTGCAAAGACCTCGTCGTCTACTACGAGCTCGGCGACCAACACTTCCAGCTCGTCTACTCCAACTACGACTTCCCATTCGTCAACGCAGGCTGTACGTCTGTTTTTCATCGCTTGTCATGTCTTCAAAGCTCACATATTCGACATATAGACTACCTCGAGCTCCAAAGCGGCCTCTAGCACGACACCGACTACTTCTGTTTTAACACAGATTGCTAGCACGGCAAGTCGAACTGTTGCCTCTGCTTCCGGAACGACATTGGATGCGGCTGCTTCAGCGACTACGAGTGCAACTACAACTTCTGGCATGAGCACTATCGGTATAATTGGAATTACTGGTGCCGCCATCGTGGGTGCTGCCGTTCTCATGGCTGTAATCATGTTCTTTGTGGTGAGTTCTAGGCCGTCTTGGAAGAATATTATTAGATATCTGATTCCCACCCAAGCGTCGCATGAACAGGAAGAATGACGGGTTCGACGTGGACGAGTTCAAGGATCAATCTGTTGTGCTGAAGGATGATGAATACAGGCCACCTTCCTACGGTGGACTTGCCGGAAATGGCTTTGACCGCAGTACTCCTCGTCCACCGACCATGTTCGAGCGTCACAATCAGACGGTCGTGACTTACGGAGACCCCCGCCCGCCTTTCGGTTTTGCTCAGAACTACCAACAACCCAACGGGTACGGCGAAGCGAATCCATTCAGTGACTATGCAGCTCCGTCACCGATGTCATATGGTCCTGGCCCCGGAATGTATGCTCCCTCCCCAATCACTTCACCTGCTCCCACAGCACAACCGTTCCTTATGCGTGGACCATCCAATGGATCAGCTCAGTCTCCGGCTTTCTCACCGTACGTTTCGCCGTACGAGAATGGGGCCTCGAACGATGTTCAGAATCTGGCTCGGTCCCCATCCAATGGAATGCCCCAAGTTTTGTCCCGTGGAAACTCTGTGTCCCACTCTGCTGAAGGCGATGGTGATTATGCGGATCTGAATCGTGCGAGTGTTACACCGTTCCAGGCAGCCCAGTATGAAGCAATCTCGAAGCAGTTGAATATCCCAGTTCCCATGCCCCTTCCTCAGGTTTATGAAGCCGAGGAAGTCGTGCACGATTCCCGGAATGCTACTGCAGCCGACGCCAAGCATGGATCGACAATGGATGTATCGCCTTTCAACGATCCGGCACAAGAAATGTCTGCCTCTGGAGTGACTCGAGCCGAGGAAGAGGATTACAGGCCAGCGCGCCCTTCCTCTGAGTTCCATCACGAGTCGCAGATCATTGTGATGCCCGCAAACCCTTCCCCTCGTTCGCCTTCCCCTCCACCGTCTCTCCCTGAAATCGAGCGCTCCGAGCACGTCTTCACTCCCATGGAAAGCACGTTCTCCGTCACGGCGTCCCCATATAAGCCATCTTTCGACATTCCGGAACGTCGCGGTACGCCGAAGAAGGAAGACATGCCTCCGCTCAGCCCAGTCCCGACCTCTCCTCAGCGCGCCCAGCTCGTCAATGGTGATGTGAACTCGTTGCACGAGGGCCGTGAGACGCCTGTTCAGATCGAGTATGTGAAGCCCGGCGACCCACTTCCTCAGGCTGTCTCGACGCAGGGGGAGACGAAGACAAAGGCGCCTATTCGTCCGGAGTCTACGTACGAGAATGAGGACGCTTACGGCGGACTCTAAGTAAATCGTGCATAATAGTGCTAAGTTGATGTGATATCGACGATAAGGTTTCAAATTCACGTCTCTTAACATTCTGTCTTTGATTTCAACCGCGGTTGACTGGATTGCTCACGTTTGATATTCGGTATTTTCTGCTTTATCCTTTCCCCCCTTCCTCAAGCGTTGAACGCTTTGGCCGACACGTCGTTCCACTTACCGCTTCACCCGAAGCCAGTGTTGGAATAGCAGTGCACCGACATCAACAGTGCAACCATCCCGGTTCTGTGCATATACCCTATATTCATCTGCATTGCTTTCGATGCTAATGATCAAAGCTTTCCGTTCCCACTTCCATTTCTTGACGCCCCGCCGGATACGGGCCACCTCCCGTTTATACCCAGGTCCACGCTCGCTCGAACTTCGAAATCGATATCGAGGCAGCTGCCACCTGTGCTCTTGTGCTTTTTCTTATCTGTGTTTATTGGGCAACCTATTTTGTACATGTCGCATTTATGTTTGTTTTGTTTTGTTCGTTTTTTTGTTGGTCAATTCCCCCCGCCTCCACCTCTCTGGAAGATACTGATATTTTCGTCTTTTTTTCCGACCTTCGAATGAATTGATACCGTATATTGCTGAAGTCCAATACGATACGTGTTTTATTTATACGCGATGCGGGAATGGTGTTGTCCTGTGTGAGTGCGCATGGCCTTGGACCCGTCCGGCTTCGTTATACATGGATATCGACCTTCGTCTGTTGGGTGTCGTTCAGGTTTAATTTCGTTTCATATCGAGGTCTCGCTATTGGTATGCATTGCACTCCTTCTCCTTCAAAGAATTCATACTCACCACTTCATCGTGCCCCAGCTTCTTCCCTCTCCCTCCCCTTGGAAAGTTTCACCGGCACCATCACTATCCGGCCCGTCGAACTCCCTCTCAGGCATTCGACTATCAAGCCTACATACCACTTCGTACCTCCGAAAAGGTAGTGTATCACATTTCCAACAAAAGCATCGCCCAGACTCACGACTCGAACTGCTAGTGTCAGTGAACTGAACGTCGCAAGGTGAGTTTTTAGAGTTCTTTGTCGAAGCACGCTCGACTTGGATGTTGCATCGCACGTGAATCCTACCTAGCTCGCTGGACGCCGTTCCTTTGCCTTGACGTTTCTGTTTCCTCGCACAAGGTCATGGCTATCTTCGAGCATCCCTCCATGAGCGATGTATCGTGTTTCTCGTACTAAGCCGCCTCAATATCCGGCTTCAATTACTCAACGGACTCGAGTGCGTCCTTGTAATGAAAACGTTCTTTCAACGTGTAATGGCCTCTACGTTGTTTTTCACGACAGACACAAACCCAAACACTTACAACCGCTTCCTGCTGACGATACGCACCTTCCGAAGTCGATCACTGGGCTGCAGATCATGTAGGTCTGGACAAAGAATCATGGGTGTGGGAAGAGGTATTCGGTATTCGGACCGGATACAACGGCACTTGATTTCGTCAGTATCAGTTCATGGTTCTACTGTCGACGCGTACTGTGTACTGATGCATTCAACTAGAGAATGGCGGGAATTGCCGTCTGCTCTTCAGATGTAACTCGGCCCTCAGCTTTACTAGGATATGTCAACAGTATCGATGTGAGTAGTACTCGAGGTTCGTCAACGATCCTTTGGTGCTGCCCTGCCTCGCAATTTCATCGCGTGCTGCTTTGACTTATCCTCGCTCCCGTCCCCCCAAGCTATCCCTCATCTCCGCTCTCCATATCCTGTCTGGCAACTCATCAGCTTCCAGCACCCTTTCTCTCCCCTTACCCATTTTTATCCACCTCCAGCCCCAAGCTACGGATTGTCCGCGGAGGCGCCGTATACGGGACCGCTAACGCCCAACGCCTTGTCGTGACCCTCCCCCGGTGGACGGAGCATTTTCAATATAACGTTTATAGAGACGATCATAGCGCTGAACATCGGGATGCCTGAATTAAAAAATAAATAGGTTCGTTCCTTTGTCTGACCCGTGCTCATCGCAGATCAGAAAGAAGGCTAACAAGGCTTTTTTTGTATTTGAAAATAGATCAAACATCATCCATACGCAACCCTTTTTTTTCTTGGCTTCCTACTTTCTTTGTAGATCGCCACGGCGTCGTCGTCGCCTCATACGGTAGGCTCAATTCCATATTGAGACTCAATGAGAGGCCAACAGGTCTGAGCGTGCCCGGATCACATCGGCGGTGGAGAAGCTGGTGGTCATGCTTTGGATGTAATTAAAGTTGAAATCTGTGCCTTGCGAAGCGGCTTCCAAGGCAAAGGAGAGGTAGATGAAGGCTTCGAAAAAGGAGCAATCCGTCAAAGTTTAGTGGCGGTGAATTTCCCCGATCGAATGAATGCAATTCCAAGACGATCATGGATAATGTTGTAGGGGATAATAGCTATAAACCTGGAGTGAGTTCCTATACTCTCTCGATTATTGAAAGCGTAGACAGCGACTGAGTCGCCCCCTAATCTTGCAGTATTTAAAACATGATTTGGTCGTGATCAACACACGAAAGCCCAATCAGGATATAGAAACTTCCTTCCGCTCCTCGTATTTGAAGTGCAATCGTCGAACATCAACACAACTAATAGGATCCGGCGACTTTACGCGACTGACATTGAGCGGTTGAAAATCAAGTAACCACTGCTCTAGCAAGACCCGGATGACTTCAAGTTGCCTGACGCATTGCGAGGCCGGCGGGGGAAGCGAACTTACCATCATCTCTCTCAAACTTCCTTTCTTTCACTCGTACTCGCCATCTGCACTATCTTAAGAAATGACAGCTGCTCGCTCCGCTCTGTACCTTTTATACATATGTTCATACCTCAGTGTGCTTTTGCTGACCGGATCATTACTAACACTCACAGACAT
This sequence comes from Hymenochaete sp. R1, assembly GCA_019400425.1. NCBI lineage: Eukaryota > Fungi > Basidiomycota > Agaricomycetes > Hymenochaetales > Hymenochaetaceae > Hymenochaete > Hymenochaete sp. R1. The sequence continues at coordinate 37,650 of JAFREE010000109.1, forward strand.
GCATACAAGCCCCGATCATGCGGCGGAGGACAGTCCCGGCCGGCGCGTACACTTGGACAGATGAGAGAAGCGTGGAATATCCAAAAAGAGGGCCGCCCACCACGAACGATTACTCTGTAAAACTTGTCCATCAGAGCCTAACAAACGTTTGCATGATGTCGGGTGAACGATGGCGGCAGAGATCACCCGCTACGATCATATAAAAGTCAGAGGACACCGGGTGGTATGACCCCCCAGGTCTTCTGGATCCCTCCCCTCGAAGGCAAAGCATAAGGAGCTGGTACGATTTCTATCGATTTCTCTACCTTCCCTTTACTTACATCTAGCTCCATCCTTGAAGCAATTCAGTTTTGTCCTCAGCTTCAACATGAGATCCCTTTTTGGCCGCACGCTCACAGCATTCGCACTTCTATGTTTCACGGGTAGCGTTGTCTCTAAGCCAACTCCTCGAAGTGGAGGGGACAACCGCACCGAAGGTACCGTTACATGGACCAGAGGCAACGAGACCATCAGCACCTGGTACTATACCCTTGGTGACCCATTCTCCGCGACTGCCGTGCCTCTCGTTCTAGTCAGTGCCCTCGGACTCGGGAGCCCGTACATGTACCCGCACGAGGATCTTTACATCCCTGCAACTGGCGCGAACGACCCGGGGCGTCCTCTCATCTTCTACGACCAAGTTGGATGTGGAAACTCCTCCCATTTGCCCGGTAGGCCCGCGTCGACTTGGACGCCCGACCTGTACATGGATGAGTTGGATAATTTGCTGAGCCATTTCGGACTGGTCGAGGAAGGAAGACAGTTTGACGTCCTCGGCAACTCATGGGGAGGTATTCTTTCGTCCAATTGGGCATCGCAACCCCTCGACTCACCGCGACGTTTCGCCATCAACCACACGCGAAAGCTTATCCTTGCAGACGCAACCCCGGCGTTCCCGCTGTGGACGGAAAGCACGAACAGTCTTCTCAAGGAGGAAGGGGCGCTGGGTGCGAGAGTGGCCGAGCTCCAGAGCGAAAACCAGACGAGCACCCAAGAATATACAGATCTGATATCGACCCTCAACCACAGGCATCTTTGCACAGTAAACCCGTGGCCGGAAAAGGTGAACGAATCATTCGCGTTCCGATCAGATCCAACCGTTGGTGATTTCTACTCAGTCATGTAAGCTCCGCTTCTTTTCCTCCGCTATCCCTCCATTCGCTCCCTTGCGTTGTTCAGTCTTGCTTTCGGAAGCATTTCTAATGCATTGATGATCTTAGGATCGGACCTTCCGCTTGGGACGTCATCGGCACGCAGAAAGATTACACTATCGTTGATAGGCTTTCGAATATCCTTGTGCCTACCCTTGTCCTCAATGGCAAGGCGGATCTAGCGCAGGATATCTGCGCCGAGCCGTTTGTGCAGGGTATCAAGACCACCCAACGCTTCAAGTTCGAGAACAGTAGCCATTTCCCGTTCTGGGAGGAGAGGGAGCTTTACATGAGCGTTGTTGGGAAATTTTTGGACGAGTAAAGTAGGGTATGACGAAGTTGTTGAATGGACCCGGACAAGTCTCATCCGTAGTCTTTTGGTCATAGTCGCGAACAAGCGCCGAATATAACTTGAAAATGTGTTTTTTTTTCGCCGGAGATCCGACGCACTGGCAGTCAAATGAATTTGAAGCTTGCTACGACGAAAAGTGCTGGTCATCAATGCTCATCATTTCGGATGGCTCAGATACAAATTCGCATTCCTTCTCTTGCTCATAATTCAAATGTGATGAGAGCTGAAAGGGACGAGACGTTATGGTCTTCTTTGATTTTCGTCATATGTCCTTTTTCGTCCGCATCGCTGTTGATTGAGCCGGAATAACTTTGGTATGGCCCTTCGTGGTCTCGAAGTCTGCTGCCTAAAAATTGGTTTGATACCTTCACATTGTTCTAGAGTGCGACTATATGCCTTAAGTCTATTGTCATCGCTGTGGTTGAGAATATGCCCTCTGTGGATGTTCATATAGTCGCCCAGCTTAAAATAATTACCTTGAAGCTCATTGCCAATCGTAAATCCGCAACTGCGGCTTAGTGGTTATCTATTCATCTGCACTAATGGTTCCCTTGCTAGTAATTCCCATGCCGTGCCACACGCTTATTCGACGTCCGCAGGGAAAACGAACACCTCTTACCAGCAATAGTCATGCACAACTTGGCACTATTTGAGTTTTTAAGTTATCTCCGACGGGGTCTCTGCAACGAGCTTCATCTCGCCACATGCATATGCTACCCATCATTAAGTTTCTGATACCCATCTCCAATAGCGCGGTCATTTCAATGGCAGAAACTACTTTTCACATCGGAAGCTTCATATGAAATAGACGGTGTTCGTCGAATCTGAAAAAGGCGGCTTCGATGTTGGTGGTTGAGAGGGTCGAGCCATGCGGTGACGCGCTTTTCGCGGACGCATCCCTCGGGAGTCGGGACAAACATTCGCCACATATGCACACATAGGATCGCGCTAAGGTCAGGCGCTACGCTACCTCTCTGAGTCTCTCTGCTTTATTTGAAAACAGCTCAAAAGGCCTCATGGAACGTTATATCTCCATCGACGAGTTTCCCCAATTCTCCTCGCAGTCTTTCCACTGGCATTATCTGGTTCTGGCCTTCTCGTTGCTACATTCACATAGAGGGAAGCCCACATTCGCCACATCTCATTGCCGCTTCCCCGCATCGAAGTCGACAACCCGTCGGGACGCCACATCCACTCCATATCCATACGGGTTTATTGCGTCAGGTCGTGAACATATCGAGAGAGCAGTGTGTCGAACAAAGCGACCTTATATCCAACCTTTCTCTTGCATCTTTACTACGACGTCCGAGTGCGCCGTCCCCGCCACCCACCAACGATGTCGAGCATCTTACTGTCGGCGATGGACTCCAGTACGCCAGTAGCTGAAGCATCCCCGCCGTCCTTATCTTCCCCGAATTCTTCCACCTCCATTCCCTCTTCCTCGAGTAGTACTCTCACGCAACCGGACGCCGTCGAAACTTCCCCATCCGAATCCAATTCAACTGGGAATTCGCTCACTCTTCCCGCCGGGGCCATCGCCGCCATCGTAATTGCCCCGCTCACGCTCATAGCAGCCGGTGTCATGATCTTCATCGTCTGGAGGCGCCGTCGACGACGGGTCCTTCGCTCCCAGCAAGCAGTGATGCGCCGAATGACGCTCGTGGGCCCACCTTCATCAATGTCTGCGAACGCATTCGCCATGCATAGCGTGGGTGGCAATAGCGACTTTAGTCTCGCACGTAACAGGAGTTTCGCCAGTTCAGACCTTAGTCATGCGTACTCGTGGGTGCCTACACCGAAGCCTGTACGCCACACCCATTCTCGACAGAGCAGCGTCTCAACGCGCCGGGACGACAAATCGAGCGGAGACTCAGTAGATCACGCGAGTGGTGACTATAAGGAGAGCGATGGCGGACATAATCAAATGGTGCTTGTTGAAGGCAAGTACGTACCTGCGTTACGACGAGAAGACGAGGTGTATCGGACTGTATGACCCCTCATGGATGATCAGTTCCACACTACCACTTCCCGGGGCACTAAACTGCTTCCTTGGACTCATGCTGGACCATGTGTGTATAGCGGGAAAGGATAGTGGTCGCGCACCAGTATTTATAACTTATCTTATTATTCCGCCTTTTGCTTCCATTGCTTCTGTGAATATTCCCCCGCTTTCGTTCTTGTACTTAACGGTGATGTAGTTCTCTGCAAACAGTGTTAGATTGTGCAGTATGATTCACGCAGACCACAAGGGAAAATCAGAAGAGCGGCAAGCCGCTGAAACCCGTGTTCTCGTCACCGCTCCGGCGCACAATCACCGAGGTAATCGACCCAGAGCTCTTAGAACAAGGATGAACTAGGCGGTTCATCATTAAGCTGGCAGAAAATGAACCACTCACTTAAATTTTGAAATTTCCCCGCAAATGTCAAGCGCGGTAGATGAAAGGGCAGGAGGCAAATATCTATTTATGATGCAGAGGCTACATGACATGCAATTATTTAGATGGCCTTGGCCTTGACTAGCTCTGCACGAATGAAGTTATTAGATGGACCGCACTTTTCTGAACAGAGAGAAAACGTACGGTCAACCTCCGCAATAGCATTCGTCAGAATCTCCTTCTGCGTCCTCTCGTCATTGAGTCCCTTCAGCACAGCGTCAACAACAGTCTTGGCGAGCTGAGCCTGCTCGCTCTCCTTTGCCTGTTGTTCGTAGCGGACCCAGCTGTCGAGTACAGACTTGAGCTCTGACGCCAGTTGAACCTTCTGACGTTGGACGAAGGCTTCGTGCTCCAACTTGGCGGCTTCCTTAGAAAGAGCGAAAAGACCTTCTGTGATTGCTGCGACGTCCTTCATTTGCGCAACGGAGTCGATACGCGACTTGACCGCCTCAGTATGCTCTTCGCGAGCACCGTTGAGAATGCCACGGATCCTGTTAATGTGCCCCTCAGCCCATTGCTTGTACGGCTCACGCATGAGCTGTAAAAGATTCGCATGAGAAAAGTGAATCGTCTATTACAGATGAAAAAAAAACTGACCTTGGCGATGTACGTGAAAAGAATGGCAGTTCCGGCAAGGATAACAGTCTCTTCGTTCACGACATAGAGTTCCTGCGAGATGGCAGCAGCCAAAAGACCAGTACCAAGGACGACAGTACCGGTTTTCGTAGCGATGCTCGTGGATGGCACGGAGTTGATAATTTGAGATGCACGTTCCGCAGGAGGTTGACGGTCAGAAGACATGTTCCGCCTAGCAGGACGTGAGTCATATAGGCATCAGAATGAGCACTACTGGGCAACATACACGGCCACGGTTTTGGGAATGCCAGTAATCGCCGGGGTCGGGCGCACTCTGCTGGCTGAAAACAAATGCAATGAGCACAAAATGTGCGAACAGTAAATTAAACGTACCAGCAGAGCGCAGAGAAGAGATGGCAACTCTTGAAGCCATTACTGTATGAAAGGCGAAGGTTTGGTGGAGGAGAACAGAACAACGTTAACGACGAAGACTTCAAGAGACGAGTTGCGTGCCAGATTTCGTTCCACTAAAAGTCTTCCCACAGTCACGTGTATAAAATTAGGTCATCATTGCTGGCGACCCGTTCCTTCCGATTGTACCCTTCACGGCAATATTGGTGGCAGCTGACCTGCTGCATCCAGAAAGCCTGAAAAGCGCTCACATTTTCACACAGGATCTCATTTCGTAGCGTTCTGGTTTAAAGCATCACTTCAGTGGGGCACGTCCAGCCTCCTATACTGTACTATATGCTATTACGCACTTAGTTGTAAGAAAGCCACAATAAGGAGCAACTAGCAACAGATATTTAAACGTTAAGATTAAGTGACTGTAGGGACGGTGTGGTTAGGCAATACGCTTCACAAGGCTTCGATCACTGATGTCGCTTTTCTGAAACGAAAATGAGAGCCCATTTTGTTTCCGCCAGCATGGTTTAAACGAGATTGAAAGACTTGGATTCAAACCATCACTGACGTAGCGAAAGGCAGGAACAAGTGAATGATGTGGAGCTAGCCTAGCGAATGAGTCGTGGTGAGAGCATGGGATGAGAGAAAAAGAAGAGCAGAGAAGACGGAGGATATGTGAGGGTTCTTTGGTTCTGAATATATTAGAGAAACCGAGAAAAGGGGGGGTTAGATTTCGATGAAGAGCGGATGTGCAGATGACAGAAGGATGATTTATTGAAGCATGATGGATATAGTACGATATGTTTTAAGAAGCTGAGCGGTGAGAGGCAGATAGTAACATAGCAGAAGTTACTTACTTGGTGATTTTCAAAAGCGAGAGGATAGTCCTACTTCAAGTACTTGTAACTTGTAAGAAAGAGAGTGACGCCGATAAGGAGAAAAGTTCCCACGATTCGCCCTCCTGTCATTCAACACACTCAGCTTCGCCTTCGCCATCCACATCTCGGAGGCGCCTCACTCACCCTTCCTCCTCCTCTCGCCATTCGCCCCTCGACACTTCTCTCCCCCTCGACACCGTCGTCGACATCTACGGCGCACTTGTCACCGTCGTCGCTGTCGTCGCAGCAGGCGTTCTGTTCACTGGACACAATTAGGCCGACGCACAATCTTCCGCCGCGGAAGTCGCCTCCTTCGCCCCCGCCTTATCCCATTTCAGTACATTTCCACCTGGCACCCCGTTGCATATTCTTCCCCTTTCACCTTCTTTCTTCTCCCCCTTCATCCCCTTCCCTCCTGTTCCATCTAAACACTTGTTCCCCACCCATACAGTTCCCGTTCGTCCACTCATCCAGTATCTCTGGCCCAGTCGACAATCCTCTCCAAGTGCGACTCCGGATTTGAAAGCTTCCGTCAATTACTAGCGACCCTCCTTCCGCCATGGTTCCCGCTATTGCACAACAGCAGGGGCAACCTATGCAAACACCAACACCGTCGGGCGAGCCTTTAGGAGGTGATCAAGATCCTTGGGAAGGCGACAAAATGTACGTCGGTCTTTTCTTATGTCTCTCAGAGTACTATTGCTCACAAGTTTGGTCTTTCGCATCTTTCTTTTCTTTATTTTGTGTTATGCTTCTCGTACAACAGGTTCAATATCTACATCTGGGACTATTGCACAAAGCGAGGCTACACTAGCACGGCGCGAGAGCTCATCGAGGAGGCCAAGCTAGAGCCTAATCCTCGACCTCCGATAGATGCAAATCAGGGTTTACTTTACGAGTATGTCATCTTCTTTCCCAATACTACTCATGCTGACAATAGTCCGAAAAAGGTGGTGGAGCGTGTTTTGGGTACTTTTCCAGGCTAAGAGTAATAACCAAGGGTCGGATGATGCTGTATTGTACATGCAGGTACTTTTGTCCAGCTTCTCTGATAAACTAAATCCAAACTCATCGTTCGACTCAAATCCAAGCAATCGACGCAACCTCGTATGCAACAAGCAGCTAATGCAAGGTTCCAAAATGGTATTCCAACTCTGCAAAATGGGCCACCTGGTGTTCCCCCGAATTCGATGAGAGCACCAGGTAGCGCAGGGAATCAACTACCACCAAACTCAAACTTGCACGGAGTGCCCAATGGCATTGGGCCTGCACAGCACCATCCGCAAGGACAACAGCAACAACAGATGCCTCCGCAACAAGCTCCGCCACTTGGCTTTCCTGGAGGGCATCAGATGAATGGCATAGCAGCTCAACCCGGTGGACGAGGGCCAGGGCATCCTACTTCGGGCCAGCCACCTCGAGTAAACGCCTCAGGATTCTATCAGAGTCCGACGATGGCGCATCCTCACACTCCGACCGGTGGATCATACCCGAGTGGAGCTCCCGGTCCCGGTCCCAGTTCTATGAGTGGCGCTGTCCCTCCGAACTCATACCCACAACAACAACAGATACGGGGGATGCACCCGCCTGGTGCTATGGTGAATGGCGCTGCAAACGCGGCTTCTCCCGCTTTTTCTCAGGGGGGTGCTGGAAGTCGAGCAGCGACGCCAGCGCAAAGTCAACAAAACTCGATCACGCAACCAAGTCCGGGCATGTCGCATCGCGTTGTACCGCAAACCCCACCGAACATGCCGCCAAATTTTGGAGGTAGTATGCCGCCCGGGATGGCGGTGCCCGGTGGTAGCTCGGGCACTGGCTTCGAACGAATGAATGCAGACCTTCAGAGGATCGATCCTCAGATCATGAGTGAGTTGAGAGCGGAGTTGGGTCTTGGGAATAAAGATTCGCTTTCCTTGTCAGTAGACGAAAAGGTGAGCGACATTGCTTAGATTTCGCTTCATGCCATTGGCTCATAGCCATAATAGATCACCGTCTTGAATCATCCGAAAGTACGGGGTGCGCTAGGTACGCCGCTTATTTTCTCACATACGGCATCAGCGGTGATTAACGATTCTTCAGGTCCGAGTAACCCTCCGCAAAATCGGCAAGGTCGAGGTTCAAAGCGAGCTAGCACCTCTCCCGGGGATGGTGTGAGTGAAAAAAAAAGTAATTTTTTGAACATCAGTTAACATCCTCATTGAAGCACGCCGAAATTCCTGCGAAAGGGGACAACTCACCCCCTGCACATAAAAAAGCACGCCCTTCCCCCGATCATGCAACGTCTTCAGCATCAACCAACGTACCTCCAAGTGCCATACCAATGAGTGCCATGTTCCCGCCAAATGTTCCCCCAGGCGTTGGCATACGGCCTCCTTTTGCCACTCCTGGTAATTTGATGCCTCAGAGCATGGCACAACAACAAATAGGCCAACAACCTCAACACCAGGTGCGTGCATCGTATTGACGGCTTGCTGAATGTGCTAATTTGATAACCAGAAAAACAACCAGGTTCACCCAGGCAATGTACAGTCGATGAATAAGATGGGTGCACCAGGTTTGTCTTTGAGAACTTCTACGTCCATATCAGGCTTACAAACAACTCCAGATCAACCATCTCAAGCCTTTGGACCTGATGCAAACCAACCTCGATCGGCTCCTCCTCCTTTTGCTCCGAACAACCAGCCTAGACAACAGGGGAAACCTGGTTCGGGGATGATGCCTCCACCGCCAAGTCCAGGAAAGGCTCAAGGCGGACCATCAAAAATTGAAGGTTCCGTTAACTCTCCAATGCCCCCGCCGTCTTCGGGTGGCTCGGGTGCGCATGGCGGACGTTCACCTGCAACACCTGCACCCGCATCTGCGCAAGCAAGTAACATTGCACCTTCACCATCAATCAACAATAATTCACGGCCTAATACCGCGACATCCAATCCTTCTTCTGCACCCCCACCGGCATCGGGCCCTTTAGCACCCCCTACCGCTCCCGCTTCAGCCCCACCCACTTCAGCTACAGCATTATCGGAGCCCAGCTTTGACTTTATGTCAACCGGCTTCGATGATTTCACTTCGATGTTTGGGAGGGACGAACCTCTTGACTTCGACCGTAATTTCGATGCGTGGTTTGGCACAAACGACATAGGTCTTTTAGACCCGACAAAGTGATATGCGGGTTCTGTTCCATTAGACCGCCTTCCTATGCTCTCTGCTCGTCTCTTTATTCCCTCCATTTTGTGTACCTTGCTTTTCGTCTTGCTGTTTCACCTAACCTTCCCGTATTAGTCTGTATTAGTGTGCTCTCTCTCTCTCTACAGTTAGTTTTTGGCGTCCTTTTCGGCCTTTTAGTTATCGCGTCTATTTTCTTATCTCTACTCCGGATCTTACCCAATGTCTTTTCCGTCAGCTGTTCCATTTGCCTTGCTATTCCTGCTACCCATCCTCGTATTTATTGAAGCTCTTCGTTTCTCTTCGCCTTCTCTCTACCTTTAACCGTAGCTCTGATCACATCTGCGAGACCTCGATTATCTTGTCTTTTCGACTGGACCACTATACGGTATGGGGAGATCACCCCTTTACATTTTAAAGTTGCCTTAAGGCTCTTTGGGAGTTTGAACTTCATACAGTCATAGTTGTCATTTCCAATGTGAAGTGAAAGAAGTGCATATATTTCCTCAAACTCCTATACAGAAGCCATTACAACAGGTCTGAAAGCAGGATAACATTCGTGATACAATACATTCCGAGTCATCAAATCGAATCATGGTTTCGACGGGCTTCAAGGTGACAATGGAAACGCATTCCATTTATGCAAGTGCAAACCTGCGGCGCATATCTCTTCCCTTGATCTGAACAGCCGGAACAATGAATATAAATAAAGCCATGACGATACTGATAAACGTCCGGATCAGTACACACGAGCATTCATGTCCTTATGAAGTCACACTTACGCTGCTTCGACGCCGAAAACTTGCAAAGCGCCATGTTCCATGGCCCAAGGAATCTGAAAGTATGCCACCGCGAAGCCACCCAGAGTCCGGGCCAAGTTGATCAGAGCAGAAATTTCACCCTGTTTTGAAAGCATGTTCAACTTGTGTCCGTGACGCATAGCGCAGAAGAGAGGGGGGGTGGGGGTCCAGCACTTACCCTGTGATGAGGGAAACAGTCATTACAGTACGCATCTGTGCGAGTTGAAGTTAAAAACGTCCTACATTTAATGAGGTAGTTTCACTCACAGACTGCGACGGTAGCGATCATAATAGCAATTTCTGCTAAGCCCCAGCCCATCACCAAAGCACCGACGGACAATTGCTTTTGGAAAGCAGCACCAAGGACAATGAACCCACACAAGTAAAGGGGTACGGCAATATAGATCGCCCTAGACAAATGTCAGTATGATATTGACTTTTGTAAAGGCGACGTACCAGAGGCGAGTCTCGGCTTCAAAAATACCATTGTTCCTCTTGATGCCTCGGTTCATGATCCATTCATTGGCATAACGGCCGACCAGTTCACCCAAGACAACAGCAACCTAGTGCAAGAGGTATTGGACACTCCTTCTACAAACGCTAAGTAAAAGCCTACAATTGGAGTCCCGTAGGAACCGGCCACGCCAAACTGCCCAAAGCCATAACCTTCCGGTGGTGGTAGTTGTAAAAAGACCACATTGGTAACCTGGTAAGGATAAGTATCGCTGATCTCTGGGGTTTCAGATAATTCAATCCTACTCACGTTTATACCGATCCCAAACCCGAACAACATCGCCTCGAAAAGGAGAATAAGAAATAGATGAGGCCGCCAAACAATCTCGAGTGGCGCGGTAATGACTTCTCTCCAGGATCGGCGGTACTTGCGCATTCGAACACCCGTGATACCAATAAGGGTCTCGATGCGGTATCGTAGTCTGGAAGATGGTCTCGGGGGCTGGGACTTGAGGCGTCTGTCATATAGCCTATCTCAAAGGGAACGGGTGCAGAATGAGGAACGTATCATTTAGACATAAAATGTAAGTTCTCACGTTTCTTCCATGAACAGAGTGATTAATACTATGACCACAACACCATAAATTGTCGCGATTCCAAATGCCCATCTCCAACTGTACGAAGTAGTGGTCAGGTTCGTGTCAACCTTTCTTGATATACTAGTAATATAGGACATTACCTTGCGCGGGCGACGAGAAAGCCGAATACGAACGGAGATAAGAACGGTGATACGATGAATCCCATCGTCCAGAAGTTCAGCTTTAAGGGTGTCAACCAATGCGACATGACACAACAGGGAAAGTCAACTTTACGAACCTGACGAGCTTGCACATGGAAAGGATACATATCGGTTATCACAAACAAACCCTACGATGACTGCTTTTCAATTCAGGTCTTTAGGCTGTGCATTTATCACTGACCGTGACTTGGGGACAAGTCCTACATGATCTAGTCAGGAGCAACGTATGTGAATATTTACTGATCATACGTACCCAAAGAATGCGGTAAGACATCTGAATGCTGTACGGAATAAAAATGAAAATTCATCTTCGCAACAGATCGTTACCCTTACACACCTGCGAATGTTCTCAAGTTTGGAGCAAATGTGCAGCCAGCCAGAAAACCCGCCGCAAGTATTTGCGACCAAAACAAAGTCGGGAGCCTACCGAACCGATGCATTACCATCACGGCGAATAGTCCACCCCATCCTTAGAGAAAGTTAGTACAATTTATTACGGGTTGTTATAGGCTCACCTAAGAGGAAAATACTCCAACTGAAAGGGAAATTTACTGCATCAGCTCCGTAAAATAGCAGCCTCAAGTTTCCGAATCAAGCGCTCTTACTTTGAAGTCAAGTTGTTAATTTCGCCGGTCGTCGTATTGAATTGAGTCGCCAATGGAAAGAGGGCAGCAATTCCTGGTACCGACTCGGAGAGTTAAAACGGGACTCTTGAATCGATAGGATAAAGACATACCGACTGCAGAATCAAAGTCTGGAACGATGGCAGCCAGAGTGCAGATTATAAGATGAATTAACTTCTTCCTATCGGACCACTAGCAAAGAGTAAATTAGCTCAGCGTCAACGATGGCGTTTTATCAGGCGTACGTTCTGTGGATCGTTTGGGTCGTCTGCGGGCTGAGGCCAGAGCACTTTTGACCCATCCCTTTTGGAATAGACACTATTAAGCAGATCATCTACAACGCTTTGCAGTGCACGTACCGCGAAAGTTTCAGATGACTGGCAGTGGACTCTCCAAATACAACTCTCGCCTCCCTTTGAACATTTATCAATCGCAACTTAGTACGAGTCTGTAAACCCAGCAAGCTCGAGCGTACTGCGGATCAACGACAAGACTCCCCGCATTTTCCTCGCAATAGCGGTCGAAGTCAATGCTAGAGTTGCCGCTGCTTTCGACAGAGCGAGAGTCGACATTGCCCTTTTCATTAGGCGGGACGTCTTTTTCCGTGCTGCTTCGCGCCATGATAGTGAAAGGGGCGCCCGTGAGTGTGATGGGAGGAAGGGATGGTCAAGAGACGAGGAGATAGTTCTGAGTACCAGTGTTGCCATTTATATAGTCCGACTGAATGAAACTGAATAGAGGTTAGAGCGGCCTACCGCCCAGCTTCATTCCCAAATTTCCCATCAGGCCCCCTTGAGTCAACGTACGGTGAAGTCTACTACGTCTGGAGCTTGTCGAAGTTTCGATGGGAACGGCCACTGGTATGAAATTGGTTGCGGCCGTTCGCACGTCATTGGACAAGCCAGTGGAATGAACGGAACCCATTGAATACTATTTTCCATGTGGCCAAATGAGACACTCGGAGCACAGCGGAGTCACGCGCTTATTATAGAAAGAGGCAGGCGTTCACATGAATTGGATGAAAGCGACCTTTCGGATACCAATAGCCAGCGAAATTCACACAATTGAAGCTGCAAACAGTAGAATGGTATTTCTTCCGCTGCACCGAAAAAAACCGAGACCGAAATGAGCAAGAGTTGTCCACTGGATTAAATTTATTCTCACCTACTATTTGGTCTCATCAATGACACTCGATCGCAAATATCTTCTACAGATGCGACTGTTCTATGGAGCGACGCCAAAATTGTGAATGTCCTGCAGATCAACAAATCATATACGACAAAAATGCTTGAGAATAGCAATGCAATGCAAGTAGAAGTACACGTTATTGCTCCTGCTGTTTCTGGGTAACAATGTGTCTAAAATAAAAGGTCTCGAGAAGAACAGAAAGAAATAATTGACGGATATCGTATAACAAAAGAAAGAAAAAGAGCAAGAAGCGCTCCAGATGATGAGCAAGAAGATGCGAAAGGCGAATATGATATCAAAAAAATTCATCGACAACGAATAGAGCAAGAAAAGGATATTGGAAAAGATGCATTGCCAAAAGAAAAGTCCCAGGTCTCGAATTACTGTCCGTTCCAAAGCGACCCGATGAACGTTCGAGCGGAAGACATGAGATCTAAAAAGTCGTGAGCTTGACAGACTTCAATTTACAGCCGAAAAAAGCATACCACTCCTGCTTGTTCTCTTTGGAGCAGGCGAATACTGTTTCGCCTGCCGAGTTTTGCAGGTCAGATCTCCAGCCAATCCATCAGCAACAGCGTTATCATGAGGAATTGACTGTTGCTCCTTTCTCGGTGACATACTTCCTCCAGAATAGTGATTGGCCTGTGAAGCATTAGACGGTTCAGTCCTTGACTTAGAGCCTCGCGTTTCGTAAAGGATGGAATCCAGTCTTGAACTCGGGGGGTCAAGCTGTTCTTTCTTCGCCATGAAAATGCGTTCGTCATCCGGTAATCTTAGAAGTGGCACATTGCTGAATGGAACATGCTTCTCCAAGGAACGATCCTCGATTTCGTGTCGATTGGTATCCAGGATGTGCGAAACTTTTTCAGAAGTTTCTTGTCGTCCTTGAGAAGATTGATCCGTCCCAGGAATACCCTGGGATTGGACCTCAGGGGTTGAGACTTGCCTACTATGGACATTTGACGGCAGAGAGCTTGAGATTGGAGGGGAAAGCGAACTGCCAACACGTTTTCCTTCCCGGCTACGGCCTCTTGCAGAGTGTCCAGGCTGAGAGTTGTAAGGATCAGGGATGTAATCTTCGCTCGTCTTACGATAGAGTTTGGTCCCGCGCCCGTCACGTATCTCCCGTCCGCTATGACTCCCGAGAGATCCACCGATTCCGAGGCCGATGTTAATGCCTCCCGTTCCAATCACAGACCGCGAATAGGGAGGAGCGCTATCCCTGAGAGGTGAACTTGTGCCACTCGCATTTGATCGGGACCGAGAGCGTCCACGTTCGGGTTCGTTGTTATCGGATGAAGTGAGCGATGAGTTTCGCGTTTGTGATCTTCCCCTGCTGTCACTTCGACTTTCAGACGTCGAACGAGAACCGGGATCCAGATAGGAAGGAGTTCTCGAGCCGGAAGTATCAGGTGAACCGCAGAAACGACCACAAGGAGATGATTCAGATGGAGACACGAGGCCGCTTTGTGTGTTTGGTGATGCAGAAGGTGTTCGTGAAAAGATATAATCAGAGTCAGATGCAGAGCCTGAGCTCGGAGAAGGTATTGGAATAGGAGGTGTGCCAGGAGGTGATGTGTTATCTGGATTCGGCGGTTGGTAACCAGAAGCGTCGTTTCTCAAACTTGCGATGCGTGGATTCTGTTTGACTCTTGACTCGGGGGACAAGGGCCGGCTAGAATCCGTTATCACTGAATCGACATTCGTTTCAGGTGAACACCTATTTCTCGCGTCGTTGTGAATTAGGGCACCGACGTTCGCAACATGGGCTCGATATTGCATAGCCTGGTTACTTGACGTCGATTGGTGAAAGTCGTGCCCAAAGCCGTTCAAAGGACGTCTGCTTTCAACGTTTTCGGCCGTATCGAAGTACTCAAACTCGGCTCCCTCTGCATCCTTGTCAGAATCCGACGTACTGTGACCTTGAGACGGGACGAACTGTGTCTGATTAAAGTGCGATTTATCGCTGGTAGATCGCATGCCAGGGGAATCGTACAGCGAAGCCCTGGGCGAGCCCGAAGGGCTAGGCATTCCGTATTCCGTCAGCATGCAAAAGCGCACGGCATCTTGTTCGCACCACGGATAAATGTTCCCATTCGGACTCTGATAGACAACTTCACCCGCGTCTGTTCCCCTCTCAAAGTGTCGCGAGGCCTCGTCTCGGTCTGCACTCACATCTTCGCCGAAGCCATACCCACCATATCCGTAACCCGAGTAATTAGGATATGAATCACGGCCTGATTCCTTTCCCGGTACATCATTGACACGAGCTACTGGCGAACCCAGCTCCATATACGGCGTCGAACCCATGTAAAGCATACCGTTCTCATTGTCCTCGATCCCACCAGCTTTCAAGATAGTAGGTGCAATAGGCGCGATTGTAACGTGTTCTCTTTCCTGCGTGCCACTTGAACGGCTACGACTCGTATTGGAGCTTTCACTGCTCGATTTGTATCTTGAACCACGACTTTTCCGGTTTCCACCAGTCGACGAACGTCGAAATTGAGGACGACGGGTTCCAGACGAGGCCGAGTTTGAATGAGCTTCTGTTTCGGAACCAAGCTCCGGCAGACTGGCTGTTGAGTTGCGCCGAGATGAGGGATTGAATTCCAGTAGCGAGTCACTATCATCGTCAATATTTTCTTCTTCCGTTCCTGGATCGTCTAATAGGTCGAGCGTTGAATTTTGGCCGGTGGCCTTCGATCGACCGTTGGCAGGAGCTAATGAGTCACAGTCTGCGTCGGAACTTATAAGCAGTATTAGTCTCTCAGTTGAGAAAAAAACTAGTATATGAAACACTGACTCCTCTTCGTTTAAAATCCCCCAAATTTGACTGGCTTGGGACGGTGTAACGGGCGCAGAACCACTCTCGATTGAAATGCATTGTTCGACGATGGCATTGAAGCTGATATGTTTCCTCTGCGGATGTTGGGCGGCCGGAGAAGTGCTTCCCGACTCTGTCTCGTCCTTCATATCAACATCACTCTCGTCGTTCCTCCCGCGCGTGACAACTTCTTCCAAAGGCGAGACGCTTCTTCCATCCCTAGAGGGAAGGGCACTCTGCACATGATGCGTTTGTTGCGGAAACGGCGGCGTACTGTAGGCGTGGACTGCCATTTCAAGAAGATTGTTCGAGGCGCCTGATCGCTGGCTGGGTGCAAGGAAGTTCACATGAGCTGGTCGTTCTGAAGTACGAGCTGAAGTAGCATCAGCTACGCGAGGAATTGCAACATGGTGCTCGGTATGCGTATTGCTATGCATACTTCGGGCCATGGCACTTGTGTCACTCTTCGTATGGAAGATTGCAGGTCGGCCGCCTCGCCCAAGAATAGTGACTCTTTTATCGTCATTGCCTTCGTCCTGACTACTGCTTGTTTCATTTGTATCCTCTGATTCGTTTGCATACTCCTCTGCCGACTCAGCCCAAGATGGCGTCGGTGGTAGGGCATTGGTAAGCATTTCCGCGATGCTTCGATGCTTAAGGATGGGTTTCATCATGCCTGAGGGATGGCTAGTTGCATTCTCGTGCGGTCGAAGACGATCCAATGCCGTGCTGCTCGATGGAGAAGACAAGCTACTTGCGTGTGCGCTGCCAAGAGGTCTCTCGTGTAAAGGCGCGCCACTGGTATGAGGTGGCTGGACTGCTGATTGAGGCTTCGCATTCCAATCCACAGCTGTGTGGAGGGGACCATACAACCAAGTAACGTCCGAATCTTTCAGCCTGGAAAAAATGGTCTTGGATTGTGACATGGCTACTTGAAGGTGGTACTCACCAATTCAACGTCTCGGGAGAGACGGTTTTAAGGTTGTTGCGCTGTTTCATCCAGGTACGCCAGCTCGCGTTTTCGAGTCGAACACCATTAGCAATTTCGTTCTTCTGTTTCGTCATATTTCTCCAAGACCGCCATACGTCTTCCTCTATCCACTCATGAGATAAATAATCGACTTGGCCTTGCGGGAGAGATTGCAGGGCTGCGTCGTCGGGCATCCCCGCAGTGACTGATACGAGAAGGACTGGGAGGTAGTTAACCATAAAGAAAGCTCGAACGATAAAGATGAATCAAGGAAAGGACACAAAGGTTTATAAGGCCCAGTAAAGAGCCTAGACTGGCGAAACGAGCGACCTGAGCGTGCGGGCGGGACTGGAAGGAGGACGAGCGATAAAGAAAGGGACTGGATGATAGAGGCGTCTCAAAAGCAACCGGGACGGAACAAGTCCGGAAAGTGTCGGATACAAATGATATGTTCACGAACTCCCGAGTGGTTCTGTCGGCTGAAGCGCCAACGTTCGAATGACGTCGGCCTTAGAAGAAGCGGTAGGTACCTGCGCTCGAATGGGAGGAAGGGCGGAAGGGGTGAGGATGATGAGGAGGAGGTGGGGGGAAGAGAAGGAAGGCGAGGGTGGATTGGATTCCGGATTGGCGAGAGAGTGAGAAGGAGAAACGATCGAGCCGAGGGCCGAGAGCCGGCTCACCGAGACTCGGCTCTTGCTCCGATCGTAGTCCTTATTAGGCTATGGATTACCACGCCTCCAGAGCAGCCATTCTGTTCGCTGTTCGATATGTATCCATTTTATCTCACTTGTACTCGATTTGACTATCTCTGATAATCTCCGACATAGACCCAGAGTGTTCAGAGTTCATTATACTGAAGACGGATACCGCCTTTCACTCATTCACTCGGAACATACGACATCCGCTTTCGCATCAAGTCCACTTCCAAACAATCAATACAGTCCATTAATACACACAAATGGAAACTATCATTTAAAATTACAATACCAGCGGTATACCTACGTCCTTCCGCAAAAAGATATCCTCACGCGTTTCACAATTGCTCTATGCCTCACCACCTACTTCAAGCAACTTCTCGATGCTCCGACCGAGGTCACCGCCTTCAGCCTCCAACACCCATTCGATGATCTCCTGTTCCACGCCTGGGAAAATCTGCATCAAGGTTCCCAGGTTTGCATCAGATGCTCTTGCATGTGCCAAATCAATCTCATCTTGCACGCCTGCGAGATCCAACGCAGGCGTGGGCGTCCGCGAAATACCATACGCTTCCTCCGATCCTAAATGCGGCGGGATCGGCGACCCAAACGACATATTCGGACTTCCTCCCTGAGCATATATGGGCGCACTTCTTGATGGTGTCAGGAATCCAGATGAGTCTGGAGTGTCCCTACCAGAACCAGCCCCTTCGGAATCACCATACGTTGGAGAGCCCCGCCTCCTTAGCGATGGGTTCTGACGGATACGAGGTTTGTAAGGGGTTGAAGGAAGGGATGAAGTTGTACGTTCCGTCCTTTCAGTAGGTCTAGTGCTTCTGAAGTTCTGTGGGCGACTTCCTTCGCCCGTGTTGTCTTGACCGTTATCAAGTCCATCAAGGGCTTCACCTAAAAGCCGACCAAGTGCACTCAAAGGCTTTCCTAGCGCATCACCTGTTCGCTGCAAGAATTTCCGAGTGTCGTCCGCGATGGCTCCTGCCCCTGAACCAACATTTCCTAGCGACAGTGAAAGAGGCTGCGCGGACTCCTCTCCCGCATGCGGAGAGGTCGGAAGTCGCGTCTCTATATAGGATCTCGTCGAGGGCACAGGGCTTTGTAAGTCAAGACGGGATGGTGTATGTGGCCGAGACGAAGTAGCGGGATGAAATTGCGACGGAGACGAAGGTTGAGGAGAAGAAGGAAGATTGTGGATCGCAAATTCAACATTTCGTTCAAACTCTTCGGCTGTTATATTCGACAAGCCACTATGGTCCATCGTTTCTATGAAATGCACTGCTCCCATCTAGACTTCCAGTCAGAGAGCTCTCATATCGTGAAGAAATACACTTACGAGGCTCGACAGATAGTATCCTGCTTCACTCTGTAACTTTTGTGGATTCCGGAAACGTTGGATGTACCTGAAAATACTTGAGTCCGCGACGATCGTTGGGCTGACTAGAGTAACTTACTCTATATTGGAAATCAAGTTTGGCGGATTCGCCTTCAAGACGACAAATATTAGGATAGGGACGAAACTGTCTGCATTTTCTTCCTTGTGCAGGTGTCTAATTAGACCTGTTTATCAAAAAGTGATATGATAAAACACATCGGCGGAACGTTAAAAACTGCAAGATAAAAACAAAAAAAGTGACTGGCTGACCAAATATGACTTTACAGCTATTTAATACACAGATAAGCTTGTCTCGAGGTGCTTTATAATGGTTTATCTTCAAAAGCTCTGAGCGACAAAAAGCTCAGACAATTGTGCATCGATCACTATCGCGCTGGGAATAACATACCTTGCTGTGCGAACATGAGGAAGCCTCCGCCATCGGTTGGGTCCGGTACGTCGAGATGCTTCTCCTCTATCCAACCGTACAGCGCGATTCGCTGCGACAGGATACGATCTCGTTCGAGGTCATCAGTCAATACAGGTCTGGGAGGTTCAGCCTCTGCGACTTGTGGCGTGAATGTACTTTCGTACCAAAGTCAGTTTCAGATAGAAGTTGCTAGAGCCAAGGAAAAGCATACAATTCATATAATCGATTCATGACAAGCTTTTCCATCGATTCAAGAGCGTTGTCGAACTCAGCATCTGATGAGTTTTTCCAGACGTCTGCTTCTCTCATGCGGACAGCGATAAACTACGCTTAAAAGACATCAGAACGTGCAGTGACTTTTCATCCCGATAGGGGAGGGGAAGACATACGTTGAGAAATTCGTTGATCACCTTTATTTGATCGTTGACAGTAAGCGTTCTCTTCGCAAAATTACTCAAGAACCTGGGTTAATGAGTCTTAGATAGGTAGAACGAATACGTGTGGCGGATACGCACGAGCGAAGATACTTTGCGACTGGTTCCGCACTTCTCGACTTCATCTGATCGAGAAACAGTTGGAAATCAAATGGTGGTGGCTCGTTCCGTTCAGTCTCGCCCATTGTAGCGACTGATGATGTATTGGAGGTGCTGATTCTGGATTCCACAGCTTCGAAAGGCTCGGCATCCTCATTTTGTTTGCGCACGTTTTCGTTGCGAGCAACTAGAGAAGAACTGCGAACGCGACCAGCAATGGCACTAGCAGTGCTCTGTGCCATATCAATCGAACGAGTGCGAACTTTCGGGATGGAGAACGAGCGCGCAATGGTAGCAAGACTGAACCCTGCAGTTGGAACGGGAGCTCTAGGGTCTGCCTGAATGTGGGATACTTCCTCGGACCGAGCTTCTGACGAAGCTAGCCTAATTGGTTGAGATGGTGAGGCCAAATCCTGATCATATAATTGCGACTCGGATCCCGTTCGCTCGTGTCGACGAGCTGCGTCTATCACATCTCTAGTCCGACCTTCTTCGACAAGCGGATCGAATTCTTGAAGTACGTTGCTGTCCAATTTGGCTACGTTCACGTCACTGGGCTTCGTTGGCTCAGAGTCCTCAGTCACTTGCCCGGAGACTGCTGCTGCTGCGTTTTCAGACGGCGTGTTCAATGGAATAATCGTATGAGTTTTCGCACTTTCGTCTCGCCAAGGGTCATCTAGCGATAACTCTCGAAAGTGTTTCTGTGTGTCTTCTTCACCTTCCATGCGAGTGGGTGGCGCGGGAGACATGTGGTCGAGGACATAGAATACCGAGTCGCGAAAGACACGAGGACAGCCTGAGGAAGTCGGTCTGGGACCTCACTCGTGATGTCCTAATCGAGCAAGAATTCGCACGTTTCGCAGCACTGCGCTAGCGCAGCAGGTGCGGGATTAGACTCGGAGATCTCATCCAGTGGCCTTTCACTTTCATTTTAATCCTTTGACTTCGCTTCGTCCTGGTTTTTAGGCCGGCGTCTACTCGACATGTGTGACTTTGATGTTAGAGCTGCATACTCAAAATCTGCTCTGAAAGGCTACGGCCGTCGTAAAAGCACTCAAAGTCCACGCACGATGTCTAAAATACGACACCGCGCCAGCCTTGTTGCGCCGCTTGCAGGCCATCCTCTCCAGCTACTGGCTACCAAAGAGCTAAGTTAGTGACATTGACTGCGCAGTCCTAAACGAATCACTGTTTAACGTTCTAAAATGTAGTTTTTTTTCTGATCGCCTAGCTCGTCTGCGATTTGATTTTGAATACGGGCCGTCATCAACGTCCCATGACCACCGCCATTTAATCAGCCGCTTCGACATAGATTTCGGCCATTGTTCAAAGTTCCCTTCCCTTCCCTTCCCTTCTCCCACTCCCAGCCACGCTTCTGCTTCGTGCACATCGCTTTCGACGCCGCCTTCTCTCGCTTTACAGTGCTTCTGGACTTGGTGGGCGTGAATCTCTAATACCCACGCCACCCCGCGCTTACTTCGTAGTCCAGTTTCAATTGAAATGACTGATTATGGACTTGGTTCGGAAGAGACGAAGCACATCGAGACCATTGAGAAACTCGAAGTCCCAAGTTACGCAGCGACTGTAGATACCCGTGGGATTGACGAGGCGAAGCTGATTCGCAAGATTGATTGGGCACTTATTCCATGGTTCGCAGTATGTTCTTTCAAATAGAAGACCAGCACCAACCGTGACTCTCCCCAGGCTGTCTTTCCTCTATTTGCTCAGCTTTCTCGATAGGACGGCGATTGGAAATGCAAAAGTACGGTACCAATCCATTTATTCTCTGTTCCCAGTTGTAGCGTCTGACCAGAATGCAGTTATACCATTTAGAAGAAGACATTGGAATCTCGGATACGCAGTATCTGTTGTCTCTCTCTATTTTCTTCATCTCGTACGCCATATTCGAGGTAAGAATGGTCGTATGATCAAATGATCGGTATTTCAAAGTCCCATAGGCTCCGTCGAACGTCTTCTTGAAACGCCTTCGCCCTTCCATCTGGTTATCTTTGCTAATGTTTCTCTGGGGTATAATGATGGTGTGTGAACCCTACCCGAGATGAGAAATAATGTGTCTTACGTGAAATGAAAAGACTGTCCAGGGTCTCGTTCACAACTACGGTGGCCTCCTAGGTAAGATTATCTATCCCCTTTAGTAAACGTGGAGATCTCGATTTTTTTTTCAGCTATGCGCTGGATGTTGGGCGTTTTCGAAGCAGGCCTCTTTCCAGGCGTTAACTATTACCTGTCTTGGTACTTTGTTTTAAGAATCTTGATTATTCTATTTACCTTCTAACCGAAACTCGTGAAGCTGGTATAAGCGAACGGAGTTCGGTATACGGGCTGCAGTCTTTTTCTCGGCCGCAACAGTTTCCGGTGCTTTTGGTGGGCTCTTAGCTGTAGGTACTTATCAAACGGGTAAAGAATGCTGCTGAACTAAACTCATTGTAGGCTGCAATTTCTAATATGGAAGGTGTCGGAGGGAAGCCAGCGTGGTATGGGTCATGCTTCATTACTTTTACTCAGAGACCTCAGTTCTGATACTTCTATAATCAGGGCTTGGATCTTCATTCTTGAGGGGCTAGCAACAGTGATAGCTGGTACAATGAGCTTTTTCATTGTCCAAGACTTTCCCGATAGTGCACGATTCTTGTCTGAAGCGGAACGAGCGTTCGTCATTCGTAGACTGCAAGCAGACGACCAATACTCCGCTGGGGGTGAGAAGCTACGATGGAAATACATCTGGGATAGTATATGTGATTGGAAGACCTGGATAGGAAGTAATCGCAACCATGTTAATTTTCTGATGGCTAGTACTTACCCTTTTTTCTCGCAGTGCTCCTTTACATGGGAGCAGATGGCCCCCTCTACGCCGTGAGTATAGGCCATTCTTGCAGTTCGAAACCTCTTTCATGATTCCGTACAGTTCTCTCTTTTCCTACCTAGTATCATTAATGAACTCGGTACGTGACGTCTAATTATGCGACTAGTGTTTTCTCTTACGGTTGCGTAGGGTACAATGCGACTCCCGCCAACCTTTTGACGGTGCCAGTATATGCTGTGGCTTGCATCTTCACATGTGGAGTCGGATTTTTAGCAGATCGTTGGGGCAGACGCGGATATTTTGCATTGTAGGTGGCTCTTCTCGCTCAAGGTCATGAATATTGCTGAATCCCTTTTTGAAGTTGCTTTTTCATTATCGGTATAAGAAGTTCTCCGTAAAAGAGATTCTATTTTGACTTTCTTGTTAGCCGGGGCGGGTTATATTATATTGATCTTTTCGCGATCCGCCGCTTTATCATATTTCGCGGTGTATCTCGCGGCGTGGTGAGTGAATTACTGCGATTTTGACAGATACATAAATTCATGTTCTCGTAGCGGAATCTACCCCTTGATACGTGAGTTTTGTATATGCATATTACGACTCGCAGTGGCTCAACACAAGACGTCAATCATGGATAGCGAATATCATGTACGTCCACATTATCGTACATCATGCGCAAGGGGCTCATCGAAACCATCCAGAGCATGGGTTTCCAATAACGTCGAAGGGTCGTACAAGCGAAGTGTCACGTTGGCGATGGTCATCGGCTTGTGAGTTGACTTATAGAGGAGTTTCGTTATGAAGGTATTTGATACTTCTTTTTTTTTTGCAGCGGGAACATCAACGGTGCCGTTACATCCAACGTCGTCAGTCAAGACCTCCTTTTACGTTTCTATTTTTTGTCCTTCAGCCTAATCGAACCATCTTACACACAGTATCGCGCGCGGGACAAACCGTGGTACACCCTGGGACATGGCATTATTCTGATGTAATGGGTTTTCCACCTTTCTGATGTTCTGGAGTTTGATTAGGCAATTCCAGGTACATCTGCCTCGGATTCATTGCAGCCATTGTAATGTCCTTGTACCTCAGAAGGCAGAATTATCTACGGTCTAACGGGACCGAGAATGAAATTATTGTGGGTATAAATGATTCAGAGAAGGATAGGCTGGGAAGAAACGGCATATTTGATTCTTTGGAAGAAGCAAAGCAGGACAAGGGCGACAAATGGAGTGGATATAGATATACGCTATGATTTATTGTACATGCAATCCCCTATACTTAGTGCTGGAAGTTAATCCGGCCTTTTCTCACCTAGGCAGTAAAAACATCAATTTAGTACCGCCAAGTGCTTTAATTACGACCGTGTGATAGACTGGGAAGAAAATTGTGCCCTCCCAGTTGAAACGTTCCCCTTCAAGAGAGTGTATGGATCATTTGCCAGTGCAGCCGCCGCACTCTTCGTCATTCGTATATCTTGCTTCGCAGGACCCTTCATTTCAAACATAGTTCGCTTCTCTTGAATTGAAGGAAACCCCGTCCTCGACATTAACTTCGGCGGATGCTGCGCTTTTACGGGAAGCATACTCCGTGGAATGAGAGATCCAATTTTCCTATTGGGTGGGAGCACGGCATTCGCTTTGTGCTTGAGCTCCGTATGTTTCGAACTTTGTGCGGTAGAAGAGATAATTGGATGCTGAGGAAAGTCCACTAGAGTCTGATCCGCTTCTTCAGATGTGATGTCTAGCGAGTGCGTCGACTCCTTGACTAACCGTACTTCGTTTGCGGGAGATTCAAGACGTCGACCAGTACTGCCGTTACTTTGGGAGTCAATTTTGCCCATCAAGGCTGTAGACTCTTCAGAGCCAGGTGAAAATTTCAAAATTTCCGAACGCCTTTTGATCAAGGCATCCAGTAGAGTCTGCCGTGGTGCTGGCAATTTAATATCAAGACTGGTATCTGAGATATCGGACGGACTAGGAGAGATGATCGTTGAGTCGGCATCACGAGCGATACTCCTCCAATATTTCGACACTTTTCGTTCGCTTCTGGAAGCCGACCGGGCAGCGATAGCGATGTCAACTGCACAAACGTACTGATCCAGATTCCTTTCGCCAAAGTTGTACACTTTCTCCCGCCTCATTTTATTCCAGGGACTAGAGTGATCCTCAGACTCTTCGGACAATCGTATGAGGATATCCTCTTCGATTTCGGAGAGAGGAGTGGCATATGAATGACTTCGGACAACGTCTATGACAATTTTCATGAGAGGTATCGATAATATTCTTGAGGCAAGAGGCGTCGGAATGTCGTTTGAGCTATCTGGGATTGCAAGCCTCGTTGCAGAATGTACGGGTCCTGGTACGGAGAATGAATGAACTGGATCGAAATGCGTGTCCTGTGAATCCCGACCTTGGCGAATCTGACATATGGAAGAGTCTGACTGGGATCTCCTATGCTTCCGAATGGCCATAGTGGACGAGGAAAAGGGTGCGTTGGATGGACAACAGAGAGTGATGGACGGAAAAGCGAAAAGCAGGCTCCGAGAGAGAAGACTCGGCGAGAGAATTTGAGTCGCGGTCCGATTTACGCGGCTGGCATCATTTCTCACAGCCACTCACTCTACCGTCGTCTCTCTACTCCGAGAACGCTCGCGCGTCTTGAAACCAAACCCTCACCTTGCCTCTGCTCTCCTACCATACGGCAATGCTTAGTCGGGCAGTTGTCTTTGCATCTCACGGCCCACCATCGCAATCCATTCGCGTAATAAGCTACCCTCGGATACCTATTTCATCTCCAAAGTCGATCAGCTTGCGCTACGTTCTCTCTCCGGTCAACCCATCTGACATCAACGTCATTGAAGGCGTCTACCCCGCGAAACCAGAGCCTCGCTCAAATCTTACGCGGCAAGGCCTGGGAAGCTCTTCTTCGCCGTGCTTCATTGTTGGAAATGAAGGCCTGGCAGAAGTTACAGAGGTCGGGCGAGACGTCAAGCACGTTCGACTCGGTGATAAAGTGGTCTTGGTTAAACCCCAAGCAGGTACCTGGTCATCCGATGCAGTCGTGCATGAGTCTGATGTGTTGAAAATACCGAATGGAGATCAAATAAGTGACGTTCAAGGTGCCACTATGACTGTAAGAATACGAATCCATGACGCCATTTTCCCTTAGCCTTCATTGAAATTCACGAACAGGTCAATCCTCCCACAGCATATAACATGTTAAAGCGATTTGCATCACTGAAGCCTGGCGACTGGGTCGTTCAAAATGGTGCAAATAGCGCGGTACGAACGCACTAACGTTGTTGCGCGCGCGGAGCATACCGACTGAATTACGATCTGACGCTAGGTAGGTCAAGCAGTCATTCAGATAGCAGCACACTGGGGTTTAAGGACAGCCAATTTTATTCGCGACAGGTACAGTCTTCTTTTCTACAGCATGTACTGCATTTAAGATCTGTTCTTTTCGTTCTTGAAGGCCTGATGCGTCCTATTTGATGGAACAGCTGAAGGGATTAGGCGGTACGAAAGTGTATTTGCTCGAATCGCTGCAGGACAAGCAGACAGTGAAAGACATCAAAGCCGACATGAGTAATGCACCCGTCCGCCTGGGCCTCAACTGTGTCTCAGGGCCAACCATGGCTTCTTTCACGAGCTTATTGGGGCATGATGCCCACTTGGTGACCTACGGTGCGACTCTTGCAGCAGACATTTTCGTGCAATATTTTCTCATTCAAAGTTCATAGGAGCAATGTCTCGGCAACCTCTTAGCTTGCCCAGTAGTGCTTTTATATTCAAAGGCTTGACTGCGCACGGCTTCATGCAAGGCCGTTGGTACAGAGAGAATAGCCTCGAGACCCGCGAGGATCTCATGAAGGAACTTACTTCAATGATGATTGCTGGAAAAGTATGCATTACCCATCACGTTTAGGTCTTCAGCAGACTAACCATCCCTTAGCTAAAAGAACCGTTACATAACATCTTACATATCCCAAGATCAATGAGCGACGACGATGCCACATCACTGTTGAGGTCGGAAATGGAAAAGACTACGAGTAAGTTAGGCATGGTTGGCAAGAAGCTCTTGTTAAAGTTCGAGCATGCGTGAGCATCGAAATCACTCCTTACGACTTGTTGAAGGCGGCAGCATGATAATAATAGAAGAACGGGGTAGAGTACATTGAGATACTTAACGTGCTTTTCTATCGTCGAAGAAATTCTGATGGATGCCAGGACTTGTAAGCGGAGGTCACAAGCAGAAGTCAGAAATGAACGCACTCTCAAATGACGTAGTTGCCAGGTGCATGTAGCTACGAGTACGCCTATCTGCAACACGCTATACCAGACAGCCCGTGTGTTTGTTGATTCACTAAGGTCCCGATAACTGGCTTCCCTCTCTCGTTGGTATTGTTGTTCGCGCTTGATATCATCGAGTTTCGCGTTTAAGTCACGTATCTTCGATGCCAAATTCGAGACATGCGAACGATCCTGGTCAATATTCGGGCGCGTAGAGCCGACAACTATGTCGATATAGAGTTTTATGTGAGTGTTTTGAGCAGAGACCGAAGCTGGTGCTAAGCAGATGGAGTGGTCGCCCGCTTCATGTGCCGTGAAAGTGAACTTCCCGTCGAATGGACCCCGAGTCCGAACGACAGGATGACCAGATTCCATTTCCTTGATGGGAAGATATTAGTTTTAAACATTCGACACATTTTGAGAGAAAATGACTTACATCCACTTCGACATCCATACCGAGAGCCTCGTTTTCGACATACTTCGACTGTTGTTCGTTCCATTCCAAAGCCCGATAATGTCCTAAATCAGCAAGCCAATTTGTATTCAGTTTATTCTCAGGCAAAAAGAGGGATAGGAAGTAAATTTACTCACCCTCTACGATCGTGTCCGTTGGTAACTCTTCGATAAAGCACCTTCTCTCTGAAGCATCAATGTAGAAATGGAGAGCATTCACGAGAGGCACGAAGAAGAGCGAGTAAAGCAAGAAGGAGGAAGCAAATCTTCGCTGAGCCCAAAGCATGATGAGCCAGCTCGTTTGCGGTGTGTAGAGCTCCCAAGCGTTGAGGATATGTCTGGTAGACGTGTCGTGTCAGTCGTGTTCGAGGATGAGTTGACCACGCCCGCCCGAGTCGTAGTATGAACGTGGATCAACGTCGATCAATTCTAATATTTGCCATTTTCGTGGATTCGAGCCGCCGCCGCCTTCAAGTTCTTCATAACTTTCGCAATGACGACACAACGCCTTGTCCCGTCCGCAATCCGAAACAAAATCAAGCGAGAAGAGGTGACCAGGAAACAGCGTAAGGAAAAGCGCCAGGAAAAGCTTAAAAAGAGGTTGGCTAGGGCGAAAATTGAAGCGTCCGACCCAAAGGCAAAACAAGCAAGTACCTCATTCGTTTGTCCTGCGCTCGAGATACTTATTTTGCCACAGAAAAGATTGTCCGAGAACGTCCCTCGTACTCTTGACAATACCCGTGAATACGACCCGTCTTTCTTGACAGCCCCTATATCAGAAGCGGGCCCATCCCAACCAAATCTTGATGCAGAAGAGACAGCGCTGGATATTGAGGCAGACCCTTTTGCAGAGTATTTCAAGAACGCTTCGATATCGGACCCTTCTACGCCCCCGAGGGTGCTTATAACGACCTCTTTTACTGCCTCAAAGCCGACGTTCGATTTCTGCAATGAGCTCGTCAATGTTATACCCGGTGCAGAATTCTATAGAAGAAAAAAGGGGAAAGGTTACGAACTAGGACGCATTGCTGGTTGGGCCTCTCACCGTGGATACAACAATATGTTTGTAATTAATGAGGACATGAAGAGACCAAGTGAGTTCCGTTTATTTCAATTATCGGAATGGAGTTGACAAAATACTAGATGCTATCACTGTTGTTTATCTCCCCGGAGGGCCTTCGGCGTACTATAAGTTATCTTCAGTGCAGAACTCGAAGGAGTTGAGGGTATGTTCTTCTATCTAATAGTGTTCTGACTGAAATTTTAAAGGCTTTCTTTTTTAGGGGCACGCTCGACCTTCGGAGCACTTCCCAGAACTAGTACTGAATAATTTCTCGACTCGGCTGGGACATATGGTTGGGCGTATGTTTCAAACGGTATTCCCTCCAATGCCGGAGTTCGAAGGTCGCCAAGTAGTGACTTTTCACAATCAGCGGGACTTTATCTTCTTCCGTCGACATCGGTAAGCTTCGTGGGAGTCATTGAGTTGGAAACGGGAGCCTGATCCAGAGAGCAACTAGGTATGCTTTTCGTTCCACGGATAAGGCCGTATTACAAGAGATAGGACCTCGTTTCACGTTGAAATTACGCTGGATTAAGAAAGGCGTACCTGCTGTCCAAACCTCTGGGAAGCCTGCGCAGTCTCTTGAACTTGATCCAGGTCAACAAACCACTGAAACGGATGAAAACGATGGAGACGGAGCCTCTTCCAAAGCTCTTTCTTCGACTAGTAGTGATCCGAGTAGTAATAATGAGTATATCTGGATGTGGAAGGTAAGCACTTTTTGTATGAAATTTTCATATTCTGATAATATTACTCCCTGGTTTCAGCCCGACTTGGAGGCAACGAGGCGGACTTTCTTCCTATGAGTCTAGCCGTTCAGCTTTCCGATTTTTGGTTTCCCTCTGTACTTAGTATGAGTCCGCATGTCATGTAGTTATGTGTTATCATTCATTTTGGGACCTGTTGGAAGTATGTAAGCCAACCATTGATGATGTGATAACGTAATGAGTTTTTAGCGCATGGCGCGCACAGAGCTCTACCCCCGCCCTACTTTAACTTCCTTCCCGCATTCTCTTTGACAACAATGTCGCACGGCGAATCACTTTTCCCAAAAATCGGGGAAGTAGTGGAGAAAACTTCGCAAGAAAACGCGAATGTCCAACAGACTTCTCAACCTGTAGACGAAGAACAAACGGTGCAGGAAATCGAATCGCTCTGCATGAATTGCGAACAAAATGTATGCGGTTCGAAATCGAACCACCCGATCACTGACAAGCAACTCGTAGGGAACAACTAGACTCCTTTTGACATCCATACCCTACTTTCGAGAAGTCATAGTCATGTCGTTCCGCTGCGAACACTGTGGGTGGCAGAATAACGAGGTGCAATCAGCTGGATCCATACGAGGTATGAGTATCTATCTGCTCCGTCAAGTACGACAGCTAATGAGTTTAGAGCATGGATCCACGTACACTGTCCGTGTGCTCGCGCGGAAAGACCTGGACCGCCAGCTTGTAAAATCCTCGACATGTACGGTTGCCATTCCGGAATTCGAGTTGACGATACCTCCGGGAAAGGGCCAATTAACGACCATCGAGGGCTTGCTTCGTGATGTGATTCGGGATCTCGAAATAGATCAGCCCTTACGTCGGATACAAGCAGAGGAAGCTCACGCAAAAATTCAAACCATAATTTACGGGTTCAAAGTAATTGTTGGAGATGAAGAAGAAGACATTACCCAGAGCGAAGCCAAAAAGTCAAGGTCTGAAGAGGAGAAAGAGCATCCCATAAACCCATCTATAACTCTCAAATTAGACGACCCTTCAGGCAACTCATTCATCGAATTTGAAGGCTCGATGTCTGACCCAAAATGGAATCTTCGAACGTACGCTCGGACGCATCAGCAAAACGTAGAACTGGGGCTCGCCTCAGCCGAGGAGACACTACCAGAAGGAGCTGAAGCCGGGTCAACAAAGAAGGTAGAAAGTAAGGACGCTGCAGAAGAGGCTTTACAAAGTACCAATGAGGAAATCTATGTATTTCCGGGATTCTGCTCCAGCTGTGGTGCATCGCTAGAGACACGAATGCAGAAGGTGAACATCCCATATTTTAAGGTGCGCATTACTTTTTCCTCTTATCA
This sequence comes from Hymenochaete sp. R1, assembly GCA_019400425.1. Taxonomy (NCBI): domain Eukaryota; kingdom Fungi; phylum Basidiomycota; class Agaricomycetes; order Hymenochaetales; family Hymenochaetaceae; genus Hymenochaete; species Hymenochaete sp. R1. The sequence continues at coordinate 68,065 of JAFREE010000109.1, forward strand.
AAGTTTCCGGGGTTTACTTTGTTGTATTTGAACTCGAAAGGATGTGCTAATTATGTCTACGAATTGTGAACATTGCGGATATCGGGACAACGAAGTGAAGTCAGGAGGAGCTATCTCAGAGAAGGGCAGACGGATTACTTTGAAGGTCGAGGACTCGGAAGATCTCAGTCGAGATATTCTCAAGGTAAACGGATGTTTTCTCAATTGTCTAGTCTACCACAGTCACTGATCATTCTAATAGAGCGAGACATGCGGTCTGCAAATACCGGAGATAGACTTGGTACTCCAAGCAGGAACGTTGGGTGGCAGATTTACTACCATTGAAGGTCTACTGGATCAAGTCTACGAAGAGCTTTCAGACAAATTATTTGCATCAGGAGATTCCGTCGCAAATGATAAGAAAACCTTTGAGGACTTCTTATCAAAGCTTAAGGCTGTAAGTATTGAAAATGCGATCTTTTCTGACTTGTATCTGAAAGCGTGTTCAGGTAAAAAGTGCTGATCGACCCTTCACTTTCATTCTGGAGGACCCTTTGGCAAATTCCTACGTCCAAAATTTATACGCACCCGACCCCGATCCAAACATGGTTTCGGAGGCTTTCGAGAGAACGTGGGACCAGAACGAAGAGTTGGGGTTGAATGATATAAAGGTAGAGGGCTACGAGGAACCATCATAACATCGCATGTAAAAACAGCTCAAAAATCTGTACTTTTGTTTTGGGGCCCAAAAGCCAAGTTAAAGTAGTAAAGTCATATGACGTTATTTGCATGTCCGTGTATATCTCCGTGTATCTCATGGTGACGCAAAGCTGTGCTTATATGCATGTAAGGGAAAGACGTTACATCTGATTCTGCTTTTCTGCATCAAACATTGACGACAAATATGGCAAACAGTTCGGTATCAAGATGGATTCCTTTGGAATCCAATCCGGAAGTGAGTCTATCTGGGCGCATTCGCCTAGAGATTGTTGACATTAGCACAGATTTTGAACAGTGTAAGAATGCAAGACGTCGGACCACGCCACATATTGACCATAAGCCTATAGTGGTCCAAGAAGGCAGGATTATTACCGACGAAAGCTGGTGATCTTTTCACGGATGTCTATGGACTGGACGAAGCTGTATGTCTACCGTCCGTCGTTGTTATGATATATCGTGTCGTGATTGAGCGTCGATGCAGCTACTCGCTATGGTTCCGCAGCCTGTGAAAGCTGTAGTCCTTCTATTCGAACTCACAGATACGCTCGAGGCGAAAAGGAAAGTCGAAGACGAAGAAACACTATCCGGAAAGCTTCAACAAGTTGACCCAACAGTTATATGGATCAAGCAAACGGTGCGAATTTTGACTCTATTGTCGTACTCACATCTTATTCACAAAGGCTTATAGATCTCGAATGCCTGTGGGACGATGGGTCTACTGCACGCTCTAATGAACGTACGCGATGCACTGTTCCTTTCTGGTATACGAATTCTAACGTCATCTTCGAAAGTCGCCCGTCACGATTGAACCAATTTCTCCCCTCGCAAAATTTATCGAGGAATGCAAAGGTACTTTCCGCAAAAAAACGCCATTTGATCAAGCGACGTACTTATGTTTCGCAGACAAGACTCCTGAAGAAAGGGCAAAGCTGCTCGAGACAACTAGTCATTTTGCCGATATTCACGAGGCCGAAGCACGAGAAGGGCAGAGCGCTGTACCCAGTGACCTTGCCACTGACTACCATTTTACGTGCTTTGTACACGCACCAACTATGGACTCGGACCAGGTGATGAAAGGGGAGAATGGGCACAGGTTAATCGAATTAGATGGTAGACGGGTAGGACCAATCGACCGTGGACCTAGTGAGGATTTATTGAAGGTCCGTTCACTTTGAGCTCTCCTCGGATGCAAAGAAACTGACCGAAGAGTGACCAAGGACGTCGCCAACTTTGTGAACGAGAGATTCGTGTCCGAGTCAGACAGTATACGACTTACTATGATGGCATTAGCTAGCACCGGGGAAAATTCTGACGAGTCGATTTGAGCTGATCGCACGAAGACAGCTAGGAAAGGCCGCTTCACCGAAGGGTTGCTGTGAGCGGGCCGAGCGCAGTCGAATACAAAGAATGCGAGACAGGGTGTTGCGCATACATGTATACGTTATGAAATAATTTTGAAAACGAAATTGCCGACGGAAGACTCGGATAAGATCTTGAACAAGAGATTGATCCAATGATGCCAATGATGGCTATAGTGATCGTCGCCGGCTCCACTACACCATTATTTTGTTCGGCACCCCTCCTCACTCTTCAAGTCCGTCTACGCTCAGGCCCTCTTCTTTATCTTCTTCCCCAACGTCGTCGCCGTCTCACACCATCGCTGCCGTGGTCGCTGCCAGATTCGCGAATACTATAGGCACTCGTCCACGGTCATGTCGCCTGCGAATGCAACCAAGGAGGGTGCCGGAGAGGTCGAGCTCTCTCCTCTGTCCTCCAAGTCAGACAGTCCACCCAAGTCGCGCTCTGTCGTCACATTGAGTAACGTCAATCATGTACATGAACTACCCCCTCAGAGTCCTGCTGCCGACTCCTTGTCCGATACAGCAACCAACTCATCTGACGAGTTTGACTGGGAGGCAGAGGATGACGCATCGAACGTGAAGGATCTCGAAACGAAACGCAAAACGAGACGCGGCAGGAAAATCTATGGCCTCTTCATGCGTCTGGCCAGACCCATTCGCACCTTCTTGGTCGCCATCATTGGAGCTGGCATATTCATTACCCCTCTTTTAGTCACCCAATTCCGTTTCCATGATAGTGTCGTTCGTCCCCATGTACATGCTTGGTCCCTTTGGCTGGCAATCATCTGGGCAGCCTCTTCCGTCACCTACTTGGTTGTGGATCTGATCCCCCGTTTTATCATTTTCATTGTGACTGCGTTTCACGGTCAAGTGGAAAATCTGAAGACCCAACTGGAGGTTCGTCACAAGTCGCAGTTCACCGAGTTTGACGTCATTGATTATTCCATCCTAGCTTGTTTACGCCGTCTCCGGCTGGCTCAAGCTCAGCTTGGACATTTCTTGGGCGTGGATTGCACTAGGGGTGATCAGGGCGGCGACGCATCCTCCGGGTTCATATTGGGTGATCATTAACAGAGTCATGCAGGTAAGATCTACTAAATTGGTTGGTATCATAGTTCATTCTGACCCTATCTGTGAAGGCTTTATTCGCTGCGAGCGTGATTCTATTGGCCGAGAAGCTCTTCTTGCGATTTGTTGCCATTCGTTTTCATCAGAAAGCTCTTGCAGATCGGCTGGCAGAGAATAAGCTCGGGCTGAAGGCTTTGGATCGCCTTTCAAACGCGTCACCCACCGTCGCAAGAAAATCAGCCTTTTTCGCGGGCAAAAAGAGGGGTCACAAGTCTCAAGCGTCATCTGTGGATATTCTAAACAGGGAGACGAGAACAGTTGATGCAGAAAAGACTCAGGAATTTGTTGATGGGAAACGTCAAAATATGAGTAGGAAAAAACGCAAGAAGGCTATTACCGCAATGATTGTGGATCAATTGGGAGATGCAATTGGTCAAGTTGCATTGAAGGACAGTAAATTCAACAGAGAGGGTGAATTTTCTGGTCTGCATTCAGCTCGCAGACTCGCGCGACAGCTTTTTTCAACTTTGAGCGATGTTCATCCCCCGAGAAACTATCTGGTCGTAGAAGGTGATTGCGCTGGTTTCGTGATGTATTGTGGGACCGCTATCTAACGCCTTTTTAGACTTTTACCCTTACTTTCGATCGACAGCTGAAGCAGTATGTAAATCGTTTTGCTATCTCGATATCCCTTCACTGACTATACGTCTGGTTTCAAGACCGCAGCATTCGCTGTCTTTGATAAGGACAATAATGGCGATATATCCAAGAAAGAGATGCGTGAAGCTGTTCAACGTATATATCGGGAGCGCAAAGCTCTTGTCGCCAGCCTGAAAGTATGTTATTGCTTTTATTGTACCCAGATTCCCTCTGACCCAACATTTCAGGATGTCGGCAGTGCAGTAGCCAAGCTCGATGCTGTCCTCGTCGTCATTGCCCTAGGAATTATAGCCTTCATTTGCCTACTTATTTTCAATAAAAGTGACACGCTTGAATCCCTTGTTCCTCTTGCTACCATCGTACTTGGATTTTCATTCGTTTTCGGGAATTCAGCTCAAACGTTGTTCGAATCGGTAGGTTTCATCGGGTTTGGTCTTGCCAAGGTACTGAAGCGTTTTATTAGCTTATTTTCATCTTTTCAACGCACGTTTTCGATGTCGGTGACCTGGTCCTTATTGATGATAATGTAAGACTTCATGATGTGTTTGAGTATAATCAAAATGCTAATAGATAACCTCAGCCGTTATTCGTAAAAGAATTCGGTCTGTTTTCCACAGTATTTAGGCGGGTAGATGGACAAGAGATTATAGCACCAAATTCTCTTTTGGCGAGCGCTAAATTGGTTCACAACGTCCGACGCAGCAACTCCATGTAAGTCGATTGTCCTACCGTCGCTGCTTCGTGAGTTAACTATGTCTCAGGTGGGAGTCAACAAATATCCAGATTGGGTATGATACGCCTCTGGACGTGATTGAGACTCTAAACGTTCGCCTGAAAGCCTATGTTGCGGCGAATAGTAGGGAGTGGGGTGGTATACTCGTCAATATTGATAGTATGGAATACCAAAATGCGCTGACGTTGAGTATTGCTATGGAACGTGAGTATAATGGCATAGTTTCGAGAATGCCCGTTCTAATTCTCCTTCAGACCGAGCAAACTGGCAAGACTGGGGCGGTCGTTGGGCAAGACGTACTGCCTTCATGCGTAACTTGAAGGCAACTTTGGAAGAGCTTGAAATCACGTACACCCTACCTGCGCAGCCCGTACTTTTGCCGAAAGATGGTCCATATGTTGGAGGCGGTATGAGCGTTGGCTCTCGAGCAAGCTCAATCCACGACACCTCAGGAAATACCGGTCATCAACGAGACGGGTTTTATAGAGCACCGGAGGGAGGGCTCATGCCCAGTATTCGTATCGGTTCGGGGCAATAATTAGTGAAACATAGAGATGCTGTAGCCGGGGGCTATGTATGCTGAACGGGCAGGACTCAATTCTAAGATATTATAGACTAGCACCTAACTGTTTTGTTTCCAATTTTTTAACGATGTCATTGACTGGCGAACCAATGCAATTTCAATTAGAATAATCAAAGGACTGAAATTCTGACAGTGACACGTCACATTAGGTAGCGAGCGTTGCAGAGCGCGTCGCTGCGCGTGTCCGAATTCATGCTCTCTCATCTGCCTTGTCCAAGGAACACTCATGTCAGGCTTGCTTGATCAACCCTATATCTTGGGATTAGGTTGCACACTACTTGCTTCTATATATGTTCGTGCATCCGTTTCTATATTCCCGCATGTCTACCTCATTAATTTCTAACAGGCATTTTGGGTGCTTACCCCGGTTGCGGTACTGGAGGAACAACCCTTAGAAAGAAAATATCGTTCGGCTGTATCAGATGGCTTAGAGGAGCTTCCTGACATTAAAACCTCTCCTCCTGAAGTCGACCTAAGCGTCGTGATACCAGCGTTCAACGAGGTCTTGAGACTTCCGACCATGCTTGCTTCTACTCTTAATCACTTAGGTCGCTCAGATCTCCGACAGAGGTCCTGCGAAATAATTATCGTGGACGACGGCTCTACAGACGGTACTCCGGATCTTGCCTTAAAGCTAGCTAAAGACCATGCTCCTTGGGACATCCGCGTCATCTCGCTCTCTCGGAACGTTGGCAAAGGAGGCGCGGTAAAGCACGGCATGACACACGGTCGTGGGCGTCGATTACTCATGGTGGACGCTGACGGCGCGAGCCGCTTCGACGATCTCGAGCTTCTCTGGAGAGAGATGGATACTTTGTTGGAGAAAAACACTGCGGCTGTAGCGATTGGGAGTCGGGCACATCTCGTCAAAACTGAAGCCGTTGTAAAGGTTCGGAATCATTTCTATTCTTGTAACCTTCTGAATCATCTAATGTTGTCGATTTACTTGTCGCAGAGATCTTTTTTTCGCAACTGTGCGATGTATGCTTTGCATTTTACTCTCAGGCTAGTTGGAGTTGGCCATATACGAGATACCCAATGCGGATTCAAGCTGTTCTCTCGAGAAGCAGCCCGACGAATATTTCCTTACCAACATCTGAACGGTTGGATTTTTGATGTAGAAATTTTAATGTTGGCAAAACACCAAAATATTCCTGTTTCCGAAGTATGTATCAATTGGGTAGAGGTGCCGGAAAGCAAACTCAGGGTAATTCGTGACTCGCTCATGATGTTTCATGACCTTGTGGTACTCCGCGCAAACTATTTACTTGGGAGATGGTCGATTCCCAGTATCGAGAGTGTTCGATAATGCGTCTATTTATTCTGTATATTATACTCTATAGCGGAACAATCCTATTTCATTGACGTTAGGAACGAGCCCCAGCATAATGAATAGTTGAACATGCTCGGAGTCTGTCTGCACCTTGCTCTGGAGTTAGGTCACGTTGTGCTTCCGCCATCAATTCGAAGCTTAGAAGAAAATACGTGAATGATCCGAAAACACTGTAATTGATATATGCACATACCCAACAAGAAATTTTCGGATAGAAGCACTTCGTAGTAGGGGAGGGTAAAAGTGTAGATGAAGATGAGATATGTCATAGTCTTGGATGCATTGTTGCTTCGACTTGATTGCATCAAGCGATATCGGTGATTGATGAATACCCATCGAGTATGCAAAGGAACAGGAGAATAAGTTGTCGTATCGGGTCGTTATGTCGGACAGTATGCTAGCAAAACTGGACTCCTCTTCTTCCTGAAGATCAAGAAGGGATGGGATGTGTCGCCGGTACGGAAGCACTGGCAGTGATTTTATGATGATGAGTTAACACTATGGTGCGCATCACTCACAGAGTACTTCGAACGGCCAGACGGCCCAGAAAGGCACCAAGGCAACCCAAAAGTTGTTCTTAGTGACGATGCGTTCATCTGAAGCATCGAAAACTTCGTGATGGGCATATTCACAAAGGAGACAAGGCTGGCCTAAATGACTTTTGGGGGCTTCAGAAAGTTGTTTGCTCGAACTAGCATATTCCTTCAAGGACTGCAGTTCTGTCTGAGGGTGGGTGGGGATGTCGGACATTGACCAGACCTGACCATGAGGATGGGGATTTGAGCATCCCATCATCGCTCCCTTATTCTGCAATAGCTTAAGTGTTCAGCATTGAGCGTCAAACTCCAGGGAAAAAACGAACCTCGAAGATTTGAACATACATAATACCCTCCTCCATGCTTCTGCTAGCGTACACTCTCTTCCATTCAGAAATTATGACCTGGATCTCCGCGAAGGAGAGACGTGCAAGCGTCAAGCTATGATTGGGATGGAACACGACGACATCACATCCACCGTGAACAGCTCGAGCAACAAGAAGTGGATGGTTCGAGAATGCAGGAAGAGATGCCGAAGGAGGCTTCAAAGCGGCAAAGTCATTCTGAAATGTGAAAGTGGATGTATAATTTTCATTTGCGATCCCGTTAGCTCTCTTGTTGCCAGGACAAAGGTAGCACGTTGCATCGTATTCCGGGAGGGACAATGACTGAGGAGGTTCGACCTGACCCAACCAAGGTCTCTGTGCTCGAAGAGTAGACACAAGTACGCTGAAGAGGCCGCTTTCACTTGAGCGTAACAGCGGGATAATGACAAATCTGAGAGACGTACTATTCTCGGATTAGTGGGTTGAATCTTCGATGAGTCTGCTGTGCGAGTTCCAGAGAAGCCATAACGCTGAGTATGAGCAGCGCGTGATGGGGTCAAAGAAGGGGTATGTGGAGTTACATTTTGAACAGCGTTTGAAGGGTAAGATATTTATACCGAGTTCGAGCAGAACAAATATTAATGAACCTGAAGCCGAGGTTATGGAGGCCTAGGAGGTCAAGTAGGCAGTCGATAAGACACGGATTTCCACGTGCTCCAATAAGCCCCGTGCGTACATGTGCGTTCTGCTCAACACCGCCGTACGCGGGCCGCCCAGCTCAACGGCTCTCCCTCCTCCCTCTTTCTCTTTAAATACTTCCCCTGTTGATTTTTGACCCCATTCGACGACAATGGCAAGTCCAGCCTCTGCTGCTCTTGGGGGTGATAATCTGGGTTACAAACGTCGTAGGGTCGAAAGGGCTGCTTCGCCAGAATTCAAACTGGAGGACAATGACGATTATATTCCGTACGTTCCCGTGGCCCGACGACGGCAAGAGAAACTCGCTGCTGCATCGCGTTCTTCGCTTTCCAAGAACAAACTTAGCGGACCATCACCAGAGGCTGAAGTCCCTTCCCAAGATGATGAAGATGAGAGGCGGCGTGAACGCGAACGCATGGAGAGGACACTGCTTCTAGAGGCCCAGGAGGTTCACAGAAAAAAAGCTGCAGAGGGTGAGTTACGCAGGCGTGATGTGATTCTTCCAAGAAATGACCGTTACCTCTTAGATGCGAACAAGACTGAAGTAGAAAAGCTGGAAGAAAATGATGCCGTCATCCTCGCAGCGATTGCGAGCCGACGGAAACTTGCTTCAGACCTTGAATTGGCTAAAGGCATTCAATATACCGAATCAATTAAGACCTCGTAAGCCTTTGCCTCTTGAGTCTACGAAATTGTTTTTGAATTATTCTCTCTTCTTCGCGTAGTTGGACACCTCCAAGATGTATCCTACGACGGCCCCCGGGCCTCAACCAGACTATAAGAGAGCGCAACCACATAATAGTCGAGGGTGACGATATTCCGCCACCTATCCCAAGCTTTGCGGTAGGTCCGTTAAATCCAACTGTCGAGATTCATCTTATTCATGTTGCCCAGGACATGAAAATACCCGTATCTCTTTTGAAGAGTTTACGAGCGAAAAATATCGTAAAGCCTACGCCCATTCAGATCCAAGGCCTTCCTGTCGCGTGAGTCTTGATAATGATAGTGAAGTTCTGTCGAACTGATGGACTTCTATTACAAAAAGGTTTGCGGGAAGAGATATGATAGGCATCGCGTTTACTGGGTCTGGAAAGACTTTAGCTTTTTGTCTTCCTTTGATCATGTTCGCCGCGGAGGAGGAGGCTAAGCTACCATACGTCCGAGGCGAAGGCCCGCTTGGTATCATAATCTGCCCATCTGTGAGTTTAATAATCCTTCTGAAAAGCAGCTCGAAATTAACGATGAGTCAGAGGGAGCTGGCAACACAAACATATGAAAATGTGCTTACTTGGACAGAGGCCCTGGCCGGTGGTGGATTATCCAAGCTAAACACTTTACTGTGTATTGGTGGGATTTCGATGGCCGAGCAATCACATGTATTCAACAAGGGGATACATATTGTTGTGGCTACTCCTGGACGACTGATCGATATGCTGAAGAGGCAGCGTTTCACCTTAAGTGGGTGCAAATACTTGTGCATGGACGAAGCGGACAGGATGGTAGACTTGGGCTTTGAAGAGGATGTTCGTAGCATAATGAGCTTTTTCAAGGTGTGTAGACAATTTCATTAGCAAGCTCAATTCTAAATTTCCCGCAGTCTCAGCGCCAGACATTGCTCTTCTCCGCGACGATGCCGAAGAAGATTCAGGACTTTGCTCAGCAATCGCTTACGAAGCCCATACTGGTAAATGTTGGGCGAGCCGGAGCAGCGAACCTCGACGTCCTGCAAGTTGTCGAATACGTGAAGCAAGAAGCGAAAATGGTATACCTCCTCGAATGTCTTCAGAAAACGCCTCCGCCTGTCATCATCTTTAGTGATAATAAAAACGAGGTTGATGGTGAGTATTTATTCTTGACGTTTTATCCTCGGTATTGAAACTGGATGTCCTCAGACATCCAGGAATATTTACTACTCAAAGGAATTGAGGCTGTAGCTATTCATGGATCAAAAAGTAGGTTTACATTATTGAAGGCGGATTTGATACCTATAGCGTTTTCATAGCACAGGAGGAACGGCAATACGCTATCAAGTCATTCAAATCTGGAGCAAAGGATGTCATGGTTGCGTCGGGTGTAGCCTCCAAAGGTCTTGATTTCAACGATATCCAACACGTCATTAATTTTACGATGCCAAAGGAGATTGAAGATTACGTCCATCAAATTGGTCGTACAGGCCGTAGCGGCAAGACAGGGATCGCCACGACGTTTGTCAATATGAACGCGTCCGAGCAGACTCTTCTTGATTTGAAGTATCTTTTGATGGAAGCAGGCCAAAAGTGAGTTTATTTTTGACTCTAACTTTTTCTTGATCCAACAATCACACTTCTAGGGTTCCGGCGTTTTTGGCTTCCATCGAAGACCCAAGGACTGTTCAAGGTGGTGCGTTCAAAGGTTGTTCCGTATGCGGAGGTAAGCTATTTGTATAAATGCTGCTCTGCTTTTTTTGTTGACAATTATTCAGGCCTTGGGCATAGTGTTGCAACGTGTCCAAAATTAGAGGAATCACAGAGGAGGCAGATGGCATCACAAAGGTCTGATACCATGGGTGGAGCATACTAGCTATCTATGCTTATTTCGTGCAATGTATTGCATATTTGTCTCTCCTGATCATTGAGTTCCAAATCCAACAAGTGTTAGATCCACTGCTGATATATACTAGATATAGTTAGTTCTTGTTGGCTACACTCTTAAAGTGAAAGTATCTTTGCATTCTGTTGCATTACTCTCAAAGAGATAAGAGAATAGTATATACAGTGAAAGGATGGGCAATTGAACATGCAATTTTGTTCTTTAATATCTTCCTTGTTTGACACTTGTTTCTGTCAAAAATTTCTTACATAATCCCCTATGCTATGAGAGTGGTATTATAAAATCTGAGAGTGAAAGATGCAATATTGAGCAGGTTATTTGGTATGAAACAAAGTAAGTGTCATGATCACAGTGCAACTTGCAGTGCAATGTTGATAATTTGGGCAGAAAGCTGTTAAGACCTTTGGTCACTAATTAGTTATAATTAGAACCTTTAAAGCAATATGTATGTATCTCACCAACAAGTTAAGTTTGCACTTGACTAAGGGTGTTGTTAGATACTTCTCTTGCTTGTATCTTCTTGACATGATACAGATTATGATATCTGGTTAATGTATTTAATATTGAAGTAACCAAGTATAGAGAGGGGGTGACTCACACTTCAGCTCCAACCTGTCTTCTCAGGTAGAGATGATGATGGTAGGAGTGAAAGAGTTAGATGAATTGAACTGAGACTCCGACTGCAAGTTGGGCCCTCCTTTTATACTCTACAGGATGTCTATTTTTACACTATACTAGAATATTCTTTCCATTCTGAAACTTGTAAGAGCACATTCAAATCTTATAATAACTATGAAACTATCCTATTAGTTTCTTCTTCCTTCCTTTGTATGCATTTGAGATGTGAAACTATTCTTTAAGTTTCTACTATCTTCCTTTGCAAGTGTTTGAGACTTGAAACCATTCTATGTGTTTCTATTGTCTTCATCTCAAATATAACTTATTGAAACTTGTTTTACTTGTATTTCAATTACCTTCACTGTCTATTTCCATTATCTCTAACTTTGGTTGGAATGAGACTGTGTCTAACTTTGCGCTTAAGGATTGAACTGAGCTTTCCCCTAACTTTGGCTTTTTGTGCAATACTGATCTATGTTTAGACAGTGGCTCTGATACTAATTCTGAATCAGTAATCTTATCTGATTCTGAGTCATCTTCCCATTTGACTGGTTTTCCTCCTAGTCCTGTTACCTGCTCAATAGATAATAGAACTATTAGGTTTGCTTCTGTATTCGCAAATGTCTGTATGCGTTCAAAGCCTTCTACTAGTCTAGGCAAGTTTGCTTTACCAAGCATAGTGGTGATCATGGATTCCTTCACATATTGTGAGTAGCATTCATCTACCGCAGTATATCCTTCTATACCTAAGTTACAAAAGGTGTTTATTATCTGCAACTTCATTATGTTACTTACTGCTTTAATCCATAGTTGCGCAGCTCTATCTTCGCTAATGTTTACTTCAATATATGCATTATTGCATGGTATCTGCCAATGCGTACCTTCTCTGTATAATACTAGAATTGCTATGCGTGCTACATGTTGCATTTCTGTCTGGTCAAAGAATACTATATCATGTATCCATCCTGTTTTTCCTGGATAGTATGCTGCAAATGATCCTAGATCTGTGAGAGGTCTATGTTGTATGTTCATTGTTATATCACATCTGGATACCTCATCCATCATTTGTTACAACAATAAAACCCCTAACCTAAATTTTCTTTATTGTTCCCTTTTGTTGACTTGTTTTCTTTTGTGTTCCATTGTTGTTTCATATTTCGTCTCCTGATGATGTCACTCGACTCCACATGACTCACTTCTGGAACATTCTCTTGTATTAGTCAGATGGTCTGTGCACAGCATGCACAGCCTCCACATGTAGTATAAATAGAGGGCAAGCTTCAGTATTAGAACCTCAGCTTGACCTCTTAGTTCTCAATAACTATCTGGTTAAAAGGTCTCTGATAAAGCCTCAGCTTTAAGAACTCTTACTTTTTAAACTCTACTTTGAAGTTATAATCTTTGACTATAAAAGATGTTGATTAGGCTAAGTCAATAAGCCTTAGATAAGCCTTGTACCGAAGTTCCATAACATTAGGTCAAGCTCTAGAACAAGCACTCCGTTATTCATTAACATTGAGTCTTTTCAGTACCTTACAAGAAGGGAATCGACACTCTAGTTGAAATCAGCAGGTAGCGTAATACTAGACAGGATATAGAAAGAAACATGGCCAGGCCTAGCGAGAACCCACAGAACCCTGAAGGACAAGGGATGAATGTACCTGCAGTAGGAGTTGCTGCCAGCATACATGCCCCAGAACAGCCAAGTGATTATGACTGAGTACTGGCAGAAACCCTCAGAATGACACCTCAGCAGGTGATGCAGATCAGGAGGCTTACGAGCATACCAGCCAATGTAGCCCTACCTAGGGAACCAGCTAAACAAATCACAATTCCTATCAAGGAAGCAGAACCCTTTGATAGAAACCCCGCAAATGCGCGTAAGTTCCTACAGCAACTATAGTTGGAATTCGATGTGAACCCTCAGCTCTATGAGGAATACGATCCAGTCACTATGATAACAACATCTGATCGACCTATGGTGAGACATGCACTGTCGTTGCTCACAACAAGCAAGAATCCAACCATACAGGACTTTGCGGATCTCCAGTTGCGCAGTTACAAAGCGAGAGGGATGTGGCCATCCTTTGAAAGTTTTAAAGCCACCTTCGAATCTCAGTTCATCACAACAGATGAAAAGGGGGAGGCCATCAAACAGCTGGTGCAAATCAAGATGAAGGATGCCGAAAATGCGGACCAATATACTGGACAATTCAAACTTCTAGCCCAGCAGGCAGGAGTCACTGACGATGAAATGCTTAAGCTGCATTATAAAGACAGGCTTATCAGTAGTATCAAGAAATGGATGGTTGACTATGGCAAGAAGGACACATTTGATGAAATGTGTAAAGCAGTATAGCAATGAGATGCTTGCTGGAGGGCAACCAATCAGTCAAGGAACCCTTACACCGGGTTAATTATCCGCCAGGATCATCGCTACATCAAGGATATTGACAGGAACATCGAAATGGCCGCAATACAGTCTTTACAAGAAACTGACCTCAGAAGAGCGAGAACAGTACCAGCGCGAAGGAAAGTGCTTCCGGTGTGGGCAAAAAGGTCATTGTGTTCAGGAATGCACCCGGAAACCCTTTGAGAAGAAGGAAGAACCCAAGAAACAGTTCAACAATCCCTTCCGACAGAGGCAGATAGCAGTGCAAGAGACCTCGGAGGCAGGTCTGAGTGATGATATTGGGAAGCGCGCTACGCAGATCATGGCATTAATAAAGGAAGGAACAGAGGAGGAATAGAAGAAGCTGAAAGAGAAGTGTGAGAAGGATTTTACCTGAGACTACCCAGACCAACGACAAGAGTAGCCGCAGAAATACCCGCTGTAATTACAAGATCAACTGATGAATCACAAATTTTTGTTCCGGTTGAAATTACAGTGGGATTGAAAAATGTTGGAGCCAGTGCCCTGATTGACTCAGGAGCAGAAGAGCTTTTTATCAACTGAAAACTAGTTGATGGACATCAAATCCCTAAAGAAAAGATGGCACGTACAGTCACTGCCCAGAATGCAGATGGGTCTCTAAATTGAACAGGCGTTATCATGGAAAAGGCAATAATCCCCATTAATATCGGCTCAAAAACATCCAAGGAAACATTCGGAATCACGGCACTTGGGAACTACAACATGATTCTAGGACATCCATGGTTGGCACGACAAAACCCAATCATCGATTGGAAGGAACGAACGGTCGAACTCTCAGCCATGGGATGAATGAACAAGGCAACTGAACTAGCACAGGCACACTATCAGAAGGACAACCGAACACTCAAAGAACAGGTCCCTGAGTACCTTCATCCATACCTGAACGTGTTTGATGAAGAAAAGGCAAAGGCATTTCCACCGTCAAGATTCTATGATCATCGCATCAAGCTTAAACCTGGATTTGTTGAAAAGAAGGCTAAAGTTTATCCGATGTCTCCACCAGAGGAAAAAATGCTGAACGACTTCATTGACGAGAACTTGGCGAAAGGCTATATCGTACCATTGGAATCTCCACAAGTGTCCCCAGTATTCTTTGTTGCCAAAAAGGATTGAACTGGATGACTATGCCAGGATTATAGACGACTTAACACGTACACAGTGAAAAACTCATATTCGTTGCCTCGAATTGGGGAAATCATGGACATAACCAAAGATTGGAAATACTTCACCACCATTGATGTCAAAGCGGGATACAACAACATTCATATGGCAACCAAGGAAGACCAAGAACTGGCCGCATTTGTAACTCATCGAGGAAGCTTTCAACCAATAGTAACATTCTTTGGACTATGCAACTCCCCAGCAACATTCCAGGCTTTCATGGATGACATATATAGCGATGTTAAAAGGAAGAAAGAAGGCAGTGTCTACATGGATGACATTATCACTGGAGGGAAGGACTTACAGGAATGTATCCAGATGTTAGAGTCCGATCAAGACGTGATCAGGAGTCTGACTAATCAAGGTCACGTGACAATGGTTCAAGAGGTTAGCACCAGAGCTCCGGCTCCAAGTGACTAACAGACAGAGTTCGCGAAGGATATCCCACCCAGGGATAGTCCTTTAAGACAGGAGGTAAAAGACAAGTATATTGACCGGTGAGGACAGAAGGTCAAATCTAAGGTACTGAGCTACAAGGTGAGGTCCTTATATAGGCTACTCGTCTACAAGGCTGTGCAAATAGTACAAGGGAAGAAACATACAAATAAGGAAGGTGTCTTAGTAAGACACTGACTGATGCTGTGCACAGATCACATGTGATCATGTGCACGGAAGGTCAAAGAACAATAAAGAATATGATGACAAATGAAGAAATGAAGTAATAGGGTACGCTTACCAAGCGTATGAACGGTGTTGAACCGTAACATTACCCCCCTCTCAAGGTTCTGGTCCAATGGATCCAGAAATACAAGTTAAGAAAAGAAAAAACAAAGGAATGCGATCGGAAGAAATGAGAAAAGAAAAGAACAAGTAAAACAAACAAGGAGCAGGCATATGGTCATGAGGAAAAGAGCAGAAAAAACGTCACCACCACCAACAGTACCACCCATCAAACCTCAAACCCATCCTCCGACAGTTGTTCCTCAACGAACACATCGCCCTCACCTGGATTGGTGGGGCATTCGTGTGGACCACTCGGCTCGGAAGTGCAATCAGGTTGGACTGCCCACAGATCAGACAAACGACTGGCCAAGTCAGCTGGCTGCGGCTCATATGGATTGTGAGCAAAAGGACGTAGCACTGTGAGACCCCCTTCCATGTACGCATTCAGGAGTGCTTGTTGACTGAGACGTGCCATGGAATAAGCCTGGGATGAGAGACGTTGTTTGATCTTTTCAAGGCAAACGATCTCCTGAGTCAGTCGTACCGACGTGTCGTATGCGCTCCAGAACATCTGGATCTGACTGTGGATGATGTCAGTGGGTTCGTCGTCCTCTAGATCAGCCACATTCTGCTTTCGCTCGTGGAAATGGTCGATGATATCCAGACGAGGCCAGGTAGTGAGGATAGCGGAAAGTCATTCTGCACCTGTCAGGAATCCCTTATTTCCTTTATGCGTTCCTAACATAATTGTCACGTGCATATAGTTTGACTTACACTTTCTCA